>PVLD010008669.1:0-82347 GCA_004027595.1 Dinomys branickii
AGGCTCAAGGTGCTCACAGAGGGCGTTCAGGGTGAGAGCCGAAGCCCAGTAACTCAGTTCATGCTTCCTGCTTGATGCTGGAGTGAGAAGGGCGTGGTGTCGTGTGAGCCACCTCCATCTGCAGCTCTCTCTTGCTGTTGTGCTCTAGTTCCCGTTTGTTCCTTGGCTGGATCCCTGGGAGTTGCTGTGGCTCTGATGTGGGTGCCGATGCACCCCACCGCTCCCCACTGGCGGCCGCCCACAGAGTGGAGAGGCGGGAGGCCACAGCCTCGAGGCAGGCATAGAGCTGGGTGTGGTGGGATGTGTACTGGCTGCTCTGGCTCCACCTTGCCTCCAGGTGCTGATTAGGAAGGTTGCTGCAGAGTGGGGACTCCGCTTCAGTGGCTGTTGCAACCTCTCATCCTCACACTGTCCGTGTCGGTCTTTTGAAAGAGAATCCATCATGCCAGTCTAGCCTTGTGTGTCCCGGCTCACTGTGAAATCTTACGTATGCAGAGTACTATCTGCTTGTATTTGCTGTACAAATCAGAATTTTGTGGGTTAAGATTTTTTCCTTTTGTTGAAAAAAAAAAGGAAAGACAAAGGGCATGTGCTTGGGGTGCAGAATCCAGACAGTCCCCAGAGGTGTGCGTGCACACTTTCCCCACTGGCCCCTTGGTGCACATAGCCCTGGCTCAGAGCAGGGTTCTTGGCACTCGGCACAAACCAGTGCATCCCCAACTGAACTGGGGTGTGGCTTTCTGTGTCTCTTGTAATCCCACCACACAGCTTGTTCTCTGTTTGAATTCCAGGACTGCAGTGGGGAGAGGCCGAGCTTGGCTCTATCTGGCCCTCATGCAAAAGAAGCTGGCAGATTATCTGAAGGTGCTGATAGACAATAAGCATCTGTTAAGGTATTGCACTGCTTGTCTCTGCTTTTGCTTTGTAAATAATGACAGCACAATTCTGTAGGTCCTTTTGAATTAAAATAAGAATATATAAGCTGGGCGTAGTGGCACACATCTGTAATCCCAGCACTCTGGAGGCTGATACAGGAGGATCTCTGCAAGTTTAAGGCCAGTTTCTGAGTCTTGCAGTGTTGTCTAGGCCAGCCGTGAACTTTCTGTCTAATCTAGGCTGCTCTCCAGTTCACAGTCCTTCTGCCTCAGCCTCCTGAGTGCTAGGATTATAGGTATGTGCCACAATGCCCAGCTGTTACAGGGGACAGTTTTGGTTTTTTGTTTTTGTTTTTGTCTTTTTGAAACAGGGTTTCACTATGCAGTTTAGGTTGACCTTGAGCTCACTTTATAGCCCAGGCTGGTCTCAAACTCGCAATGATCCTCCTGCCTCAGCCTCCCCAGTGTTGGGATTATGGGTGTGTGCCACCACACCTGCCTTTGGCATGCTTTTTTTTTTAAATGTCTTTTTGAGACAGCAGGGGACAGTTTTAAAATAAAATCCTGCTTTTTGTAAGACAATATACCAATATTAGCCAATTCAGGATTCCATATCCAACCTGTAAAATTTTATACCTCTTACCAGGAAAAAAAACATTGTTTTGGTCTTTTTGTGACAGGGTCTCACTATGCAGTTCAGGCAGGCCTTGAGCTCACTTTGTAGCCGAGGCTTGTCTTGAACTCACAAGGATCCTCCTATGTCAGCCTCCCAAGTGCTGGGATTACAGGCTTGTGCCACTATGCCCAGTTTATCAGGAAAAATATAAAGTGGCTGTCACAGAAACGTATGACTGGTTTTTTGGTTGGAGGGATTTTGATTTTATGTTTTCTTTTTAGTTTTTCTTAGGGGTAAGGTTTAAGTTCTGAGATTGAACCCAGGATCTTTGCACTGAGCTGTATCCCCAGCCCTTTCTTTTGGGACAGGTTCTCACTAAGTCACCTGGTTGCCCAGGTTGGGTACAAACTTACAATCCCCCTGCCTCAGCCTCCCAGTATACTGAAATACAGGGAAGTACCATCACCCCCAACTGATAAATACTGATACCTGTACTGTGTACTCAGAGTCCTATTACACTGAATAATTCTGAGTTGCAGATTCTGTCCTAAAAAATGAAAAGGTTAGTAAGTTCTTTCTCGTGCACATGCACATGCGTGCAGTGGCCTGGAAACCCCTGGATTTGACAGACCGGTGGCAGCGGACAGTGGGGTGGGGCCCGCTGTGTGTACAGAGGTGACCAGGGGACATGGGAGGCGGAGGAGCATTGTCCTTGGCTGTGGGGCTGTTTTTGAGTGTGCAGAGGCCAGGACCCGGAGTGTAGGAGAGGAGCCAGCGGGGACAGCGGAGACACAGTGCGGGGCGGGAGTGCGGGGCCACAGAGGATAAAGAGGGCTGGAGTCCAGGGCCCAAATGAGGCTGCTTCAGCCGGGTGGGTCAGCCCATCCTAGGGCGCGCGCAGAGAGGGGGCGCCCACTGCCGGCTGTTTGGCACCATTAGAGTGCTTGAGATAAGCGCCTTAGACCAAGAAAAGGGCTCCTTTTGGCTCACAAGTTACAGGGGCTGCAGTGCATGATCAGTTGGCCTGGAGCCCACACACTGGGAAAACACTGTCCACCTGCTAGCCAGAGGCAGAGGACAGGGCCTAGCAGGCCCCACCTCAGGCACCGTGCTGCCGGGGGAGCACTCAGTACCCAGAGCCCCACTGCTCAGGCTGCAGAGGCGAGGTGGTATGAGTTAAAGACCAGCCTGGGCAGCAGGGCAAGGCCCCATCTCTAGCAGAGAAGACCTGGAAACGGCAGCACCTGCCACATGGAAGGAAGTGAAGGGAAAGGGAAGTGCAGGGAGCAGAACCACCTTCCCTGGCTAGCGGTCTCTTTCAGCGAGTTTTACGAGCCTGAGGCGTTGCTCATGGAGGAAGAAGGGTCGGTGCTCGTCGGGCTGCTGGTGGGACTCAATGTCCTCGATGCCAACCTCTGCCTAAAAGGAGAAGACTTGGATTCCCAGGTAAATGGGGACCCTGGCCCCAGGTGGGATACATTAGGACATGGAATTCACACGGGGGCTTCAGGGAGGTGGTGAGCTACTGCAGGGACCTGGGAGGAGCCCTGTGACAGAGGCCTGCGCAGCCAGCCAGAGAGGCTCCTGGGAAGGGCTCTGGGGTTCGCCTTGCCCAGAGCTGGGAGACACCTCTGCCATTGGAAGCACTGAAACAGCCGGGTCTGAGCTCAGCCCAGCAGTGGTACAGGCCGCGAGGTAGAAGTGCCTGCAGCAGAGACAGTGGGAGCTTTGAGGAGACCCAAGTCCCGAAGGGCGAATGGAGCGGCAGGCTGGTGTCACAGCGCCCCGTGGGTAGGGACAGCCCTCGGGGACCTTTGTTCCTAAGGAACCAGCAGCCAGCGCCGAGGCTGTCAGCTCCGGGGCCAGGGACCGGGTGTGTGTGAGGGGACAGACGCCGGGCCCCATTTAAGTCGCCAGTGTCTGTGGGTTTGGACCCGAAGAACCTAGAGCTTCCCCTCCATGTCCGTGTCAGCATTTGGTTGTGGCTGTTTTTGTTTGGTGGGCATGCTGGGCAGTCACTTTACCACTGAGCTGCAGCCCCAGCGCATCCCCCCCACCATTTTTTAAATCTTGAGAGAGGGTCTCACTAAGTTGCCCAGATTGGCCCAGGACTTGTGATTTCTCCCACTTCAGCCTCGTGGGTAGCCAGTAGTGCAGGGTGATCCCTGTATTTGGTTTTAATTTTTTTAGCCAAATGTGTATATTTTATAGTTAAATAATCTATCCTGTTTTGACATAGTATGAAGTAGGAATCTAGGTTTACAAATAATAAACCACTGTAATCCCAGCACTCGGGAGGCTGAGGCAGGAGGATTGTTGCAAGTTCGAGACCAGCCTGGACTAAAAAGTGAGCTTAAGGCCAGCCTGAACCACATAGCGAGACCCTGCCTCAAAAAGACAAAAAATAGTAATAATAATAATAAACCAGTTTTCTCAAAATCATCTATTAAATATATTGTTTTCCTACTAGTTTGGAGTCCCTTTGTCATACATGAACTGTCCACAGCCTGCTACAGTCACCTTTGGACTCTGGCTTCTGGCCCTCTGTTCCTGAGCCCTTCTTATTGCTCACACATCCCACAGCGTGGTTGCTGACCTGCTGCAGTATTGATATACCTCTTCACATGTTTCTCAGCTGTCCATTCTGCTGGGAGTATTTGGATGTCATTTTGTCAAACTGCAAGGTAGAAATCCCACTGAGGTTTGTATAAATGATAGTTGTGAGTCAGCACCCTCACCTCTTGACAGAAGGCAGTGCTGGTCCTATTTCACTACTGTTGTCTGAGGATACTCTCATGATGAGAAAAAGTGCTGTTCCGTTTCAGTTTGTTTTTAGTAGAAGTGAACGTAGAATGAAGTCAGACACCTTCTTTTGACATCTGTTGGGATATGTCTCTTTTGAAGTGATAACTGGGTTAATTTGTAGATTTCCCATTATAATAGTGCCCATGCATTCCTAAAATGAACACGGCTTGCTCATCATGCACCAGTCATGCTGTTTTACCCACATTTCTGGGTCTCCGCTCATGAGTCAAACTGTCCTGAGTTTCTTGTCCTGCCTCACCACCTTTTGGTGTCAGATTACATGAGACTCATAAAACAGGAGAATACTGCTCTTCCTTTCCTTGTTAGAACAGAATTCTTTTTTCAAAGTTTGCTAGAATTTACTGTATGACCGTGTCAGCTTTATCTTTTTTTGATCCTACTACTTTTTTTGACCACTTCAATTCTTTGATATGGTTGGTTTGGGTGTTTTGTGTTTTGTTTTGTTTTGTTTTGTTTTGAGTCAGACTGACCTTGAACTCACTACGTCCTTTGCCTTGAACTTGCAGTGATCTGCTTGCCTCAGCCTCCCAAGTGTAGGAATTACAGGTGTGCACTACCACACCAGCTTCACTTTAATTTTTTGCATATTTTTTGGTCATTTATTGATTTTCTAACAGTACAACTTTCTAGTCATTTCTATTTTCCTCAAAATCATTTCATTCAGATACTGTGAGCTGAAGTTATGTGAAGCACTGTCATAGCTTTTGTAAAAGCTCACCACTCTCATTTGCTGTGTATTGCCCATGCTTGGTAGAGCTTGGTCTGATTGGTTGAACTTGGAGGAACTGGCTTTGATTTGTCAGTTCTGCTTAGTAATAGAGCTTGGATGCTCGCTTGTGCAGCACATATGCTTGGTTTGCTTTCTAACCCATTAATACGTGCCTTAGGTATTCTCTTTTCTTCCCAATTGAATATTTTTTTATTTTTCTTATTTGGTTTTTTTATTACACAAACAGTGAGTATTTGTTGAAGAAACACCTGGGTGATACATAGGTGTGTACAGTGATGAGTGATGCTGCAGCTTCCTGTTCCCTTACCTCTCAGTCCTTTCTTCCCCACAAGGGAGGGGAAGCTTTTCTTTGTACATACATAGCTTCTGTTTTAAGCTAACCCTTCCCGAGTTCTCTCTCACCTGAAGGGTGGCAGCCACTGTGTCCCTGATAGTCAGGTTGACTAAGTTCCAGAAAGGTGCCTCTCAGAGGTTGAGCACGTCCGTTGTCCCAGGCAGGTAATCGCGAGACCAAGCTTGTGCTTTCTGCTGCGTCTGTACTCAGGTCTGAGCCAGTGCCAGAGCCTGGAGGTCAGGGCTTCCCAGACATCTCGCTGTCTTAAGTGGCCTTCCTACAGGGCCTCCAGCATTTAACCTCAAAGCATGTGTCCCCAGAGAAAGGGCCGGGGGAAGCCACAAAAGCCACATAGCATTATGTCTTCTGCATTTACTTACCAAAACCAGCTCTAAGGCCATCCAGGTTCCAGGACTGGAAGCACAGATTGATTTCTGTAGGTGGGAGATAGAGGTTGGAGAAGGTGCATTCGTTTCTAAACCATCACACAGCTTGGTGTTCACAGAAAAGGTTCCTCCCACAGGGCTGATGCTGTACTTACTATTCTTCAACTTCAGATTGCGTCGTGGAGTTTTATTCATATTAATGTACATCGATTAACTACACTCTTCGTTATGGTTCTGTATAACCGGTGTAACCTGAGTGATTTAAATGTTTCCTCATACATAGATGTTCAGGTTGCATGCCGTGTTCTTCTGTCTCACACAGGAATGGCTTCCCCTACTCTTACAAGCTGTATTTCTTGACAAAGCCATCTCCCTTCTGGAACAAGAGACAAAACCCTTGATGCTGACATGGGTGACGGGTCTTGGTCGTCCCTAAGTCCCCACAGTGACAATTTTCCCTGGAAAACAGACTAAACCATCTCACCAAAATGCGAGTACAGAAGAACTCAGAGATGTCATCACTTTAGTCTAAAGGTCTAGGTTTCTCTCTTTAAAGTAGTTTGTACACAGAGAACTTTATTGGTCTATGTAAACAGTGTGCTTCTTTGGACATAGCCATAGTATTGATTATCCTGGATTGCAAGGCTGTAGAAAATAAGAAATGCTGCCTTTTACTAAAGCTGTGCATTTCATTTCTGTCAGGTTGGAGTAATTGATTTTTCCCTCTACCTTAAAGATGTACAGGATCTTAATGGTGGCAAAGAGTAAGTACTGCATGGGACACTGTTGTTCTTTTCCATTTTAATGAAATTCTGGCAAAGAACACTATTTTTTGCTTTGAAAACTCTCTGATGTGTACTTCATATTTTAATTATGAATACTATTTGTATTACTAACGGGTTGCCTGAGAAAGCTATGTAAAGGGAAGAACAGATAAAAGAAAAAGGAACTTGATAGAAAAATTGTGAATGCCTGTAATCTCAGGTCTGCAGGAGGTCAAGGGAAAAGGGTTATGCGTTCAAGGCCAAGTGGGGCAGCTTAACAACTTGCCAAGACCCTGTCTCAAAATATGAAAGGTGAAGAACAAATCCAGCAGCTATGGTGTGAATGTAGAGGATGACCCCATCCCTGTAAATTGCAAACGTATGGGTTTAGAGACTCTAGGGAGAGTAGGGTGGTGGAGCACACCCTCAGAGAGGCTGAGGCAGGAGTATCATCGAGAGTTCAAGGGTAATTTAAGCTGCATAGTGAGTTCAAGACCAACCTGGACTACATAACAAGGGTCTCTTTCTTTTTTTTTTTTTTTTTTTTTTTTTTGAGACAGGGTCTTGCTGGGTAATTCAGGCTGGCTTTAAGCTTGCTTTATAGCCCAGGCTGGTCTCGAACTCACAATGCTCTTCTTGGCATGCGCCACCACACCTGACTCATACCAAGGCTCTTATCTCAAAAAATGAAAAGGAAAGAAATTATAGGAAGAGTCTGTTGAATGTTAAAAGTCTAAACTCTGGCTTTTAGACTGCTCAGCTTTGTGTTTTAAAGTATCTTGGTCCTCTCTGGAGTGAGTTGACCACTTTCCTTCCATGTGGTAGTAAGTGCCAGGAGCCTCTTGCAGAGCTGCTGGTGTAGCAGGCTGGGGTTGCCCGCATGTGCATCCCCTCTTCACCCCAGAGCCCGTACTCCAGGGTGTCCTGTCCAGGTCCCACTGCCAAGTCCCTGGCCAGCCAGCCTTGCACGCTGCTTACTGCAGGACACTGTGGACACTGCCTAGCAGTGAGCACTGCTACTTGTACAAGGTGCTCAGAAGACAGTGGAGTAAGTTAATAGTCTTAACCATGAATTTTAAAGCTTTCTCCTTTCTATGTTCTTTTTATAAGGCATGAAAGAATTACTGATGTTCTTGATCAAAAAAACTACGTGGAGGAACTCAACCGGCACTTGAGGTGGGGCTCGCTTCTTTCATCCAGAGCTCTTCAGTGTGCTGCCGCCACTCTATTTTCTAGAACTTGTTTTAGTTTACTCATATTTGTAACTCACTTTTTTCCAAACAAAACAAAAGACTGTACTCACCCAAACACCCCTAGTGTGTACTGACTGGAGAAGTGGCATTTCTTCTTGGGTTCTAGCTTTTGGGAAATCCTTGCTTCTCTGTACAGGAACATGGCATAGAGAGATAAGAAGGCTCAGCCTCACTCGCAGCCTGTGACAGGGCCCACACCCAGCCTCCTGAGATGGGCAGGAAGCCACCATGAAAGCCTAGCTGGACCTTCTAGATCCAGTGCAGTCATGAACACAGGCAAATGAATTTTTTTTTTTTTTTTTTTTTGTCTTTTGAGACAGGGTGTCGCTATGCAGTCCGGGCTGACCTTGAGCTCACTTTGTAGCCCAGGCTGGCCTCGAACTCACAACGATCCTCCTGCCTCAGCCTCCCAAATGCTGGAATTACAGGCATGTGCTAACATGCCCAGCTCCTGTTTTTTTTTTTTAACTGGGAAGCTACTGATTGTGCTTCTCGAACACTAGTCCTTGGAGGTTTTGGTAGGAAAGTGGGTGAACTCTTGGCCTAATGATTTTGGAAGGCATATTATTCTGCTTCTGAACTTCCTTCTAGAAAGTATGTTGCATATTAGCTCCCCTGTGAAAGCTCCATGACCCCAGAAGCCAACAAGACAAACAAGCTGACGTGTTTTTCCCAGTACACTAAGGAGAGCCAAACAGTGTGCCTCTTCCTGAGGACATGTCTTTTCACTGTTATTGTAATTTACAGTTTCATAGAAAAATATTGTTGCAGTTTTTAATATAAAATAATTAAGTTATTGATATTTTCTAAGCTATATAGTTAGTGGTCAATTGGTAATTGGATACTCTTGAAATACTTCATTCCTTCCACATCTTTTGGGGTTTTTTCCCTTTTTCATTCTGCCTGTGATTTTTTTCCCATCTATTTCCCGAGCCTTGATTCATGGGCTCTGCGGGTTTCCTTCACACTGGCAGGGACTAATATGATCTGTTGCCTGAATTACAGGCTCTGGGGCAAGAGCCTTTGGGTTCGGATGCTCACAACACTTCATAAATGTGTGAACTTGAAAGGGATTTAAAATGGAGGGGGAGATGAAATAAAAACGTAAAATAAAATTTAAGAACTAAAGAAGAAGCCAGGCATGGTGGCACATGCCTATAATCCCAGCACTCAGGAGCTGAGGTGGAACGATGGCCATGAGTTGGAGGCCAGCCTGAGCTACACAGTAAGTTCAAGGCCAGTCCGAACTGCATAGCGAGACCTTGTCTCAAAAAAAAGAAGAACTAAAAAAGAGGTGGCGGGGTGTGATTCACTGGTAGCCCTCTTGCTCAGCATGCTTGAGGCCCAGGGTTTAATCCCAGTACAACAAAAGAGAGGCCAGGTATGGTAGTGCACACCTGTAATCCCAGCACTGAGGAGGCTGAGGCAGGAGGGTTGCAGCCTGGGCTCCATATTGAGTATGAGGCCATCCTGAATTACAGAGACTTTGTCTCAAAAAGCTAAAACAAATAGATGGGAGGGTAGCTGCATGAGCCTGAGTGAGTGGCGTTGTAGTTCGGGTTTCTTCATCGGCAAGAACATGAGCAACGGGGTCTACTGATCCACGAGGGGCAAGGTGGAGTGAGCAGCACCTTTACAGTGTGGAGAACACATGGGGGGTGAAGGGTGTCATCCAGGGGGTGCTGCGCCGCCACAGTGGTTCTTATTAAGTTTTTTGTCTCCCTGTTTCTTGATTTATTACATAGCTCTTTACATTTTCAATGTAAAAGTAGCACTTTTAAGGAATATTTCAAAATTGAAAGGATAAAAAAATCACCTGAGGTTGAGCTTTGTGAAGTGGGGAGGTGTTTGAAAGAAAGGGATGGAAGTAGGAAGAAAAAAAGAGGAATCAGGATATATTGTGTGCAGGTCCAAATGCCCTGTGTGAATGTGTTATGTGTACCTAAATTACATCAATAAGCTTAATTAAACCAAAAACATCACCTTTCTACTATATGGAAGTACAAGTACCTTGTTCTGAGTATTGCTTAGATGCATGAATCCCAACATGTTTTGTCTGTCCATCCTCTGTGGGATTGAAGGGAAATGTTTTCTTTCAAGTTGGCTAACATATGTTAGGGATCAAATTTGCCAGAGTACACAGGTATCTAGAGTTCTCACCCACTCAGAGAACGGTGTGCCTTGCTTCTCAGTGACATACAGGAAGTGTGGACTCTCTTCTCCCGTTGCTCCCTGGTTACGGAAACAGTCAGCTTTCATACGTTCAGGTTTCCCTAATTGTATTTCCTATAGCTGCACCGTTGGGGATCTTCAGACCAAGATAGATGGCTTGGAAAAGATGAACTCAAAGCTTCAAGAAGAGGTTTGTAAGTTGAAATTCTTAAGCAAAACCAAAGGCCCCAAGGTTAATGGTGTAGCTGGTGACGTTACCAGAGCTGTTGGCTGCCAGGAAAGTGTTGTGACCTCGACTATCGGCTGGGCCTCAGGAGGGTCTTACTGGGAGCAGGAGGAAGGAGCCAGTCTCAGGCAGGTTCTGTTACCTCAGAGACAGGGTCTACCCCTCAGCCACTCCGTGTGGGAACTGCCCAGCCCCCGGCGGGTGGGCGGGTGCGCGGGTGCACAGCTCCTTCCTCTTTTGCCACCTTCCTGACAGTGCTCCGTGCCACCCTGGAAGCCAGGCTCTATGGTGAGGCTCCCGGCCCACTCTTGCATTTGGGCTGCTCAGATTGAAGGGGAAGCCAGGCATGGTAGCCCATGCCTGTAACCCCAGCGCTCAGGAGGCTGAGGCGGGACACTGGCCATGCATTGGACCAGGCCCACAGCTTGCTCCTTCTCTGCTGTCTCACTAAGAAGAGAGAGTGAGGATGAGGAGGCTAAGGCCAAGGAAGGTAGCTTGCCGCCAGCCACCTGGCAGTCTCCACGGTGGATGCATCCTGTCCGCGTTAGCTGAGGGCGGGTGCTCGGCCTCTCTGAGGCTTTCCTCAGGGAGGAGTCCGTGGCTGCTCAGACCCCCTCCTAGTTTCATAGGGAGGATAAGGGCTTCAGGAGGGGCTCAGAAAGGCTCACTCCATTGCATGGAGGCAGGAGACAGCCTGCGAGGACAGTCAAAAGCACACCTTTGCGAAACAGGCCCACTTCAAGCCACACTTAAGACTGACTTCTCTCCTGAGGAGTGGCTTCCAGAGGAGCAGCTGAGATCTGTGGTAGTAGAAGATTCAGAGACAGTATCCTGAGGTGAGGGCCTCACCAGAGGAGGCGTCCTTGAGCCTAGCCTACAAGGGTTTGTGTTCGCCTTGGTTGGTGGGCGGGTCTTTGCCTTTGTTAGCTGATAACACATACTTGGTGGTGTGAAATGCAGTCAGTACCCAGCCTCTGATTGGGTGATGCGAGAGGGGGCTGATTTACTGCTCTTGTTTGCTTGGACCAGGTGGCCCACTTTGATTGAAGGTCTGGCTTCCGTGTGAAGCTGGAAGGGGGGTTTTCGTCAGACTAATAATTGTGAGAGAATTGTCTCAGAGCAAGTGCTCCTCCCCGCTGGCCTCTTTCCTGAGTCTTCAGGAGAGCATCAGGCAGCCCTAAGGCCTTGGCCTGCTTCTTCCCTTTGGACAGCTAACAGTACCTTTCAGGCAGCTGCTTAGAAACCCCAGAAAGTTCCAGTGTGAGTGGAAGGGCTTTCTAACAGGCTTAGGGTGCTGTTGCCACAAGCAGGGAGGCCTTGAGCGGCTCACGGTCCCTCCACCCACCGGACAAGCCAGGAACAGGCCAAGTACTGAGGTGAGGTCATCCTCTGGCACCTCTCCGGCCCCCCCCTTGTCTCTGTGGACCACGTTCTGAAGCAGAAGATGGAGGGCTGGCTGCTGTGTGTCTACATCTCCTGAGCTGCCCACAGTGGCCTCTCCTTAGGCAGGCCCACGAGCAGACCGAGCTACTGTGCGCTTTCCCTCAGGCACATCCTGGGGAGGAAGGCTCTGCTCAGCCTGGCCTCCGATGGTCTGTGTTCAGCTCCCCTCCCCAGGACCTTTCATTCTCTTGCTAGTGTTTTGTTTTTTTGTTTTGTCTTTTTGAGACGGGGTCTCGCCATACAGTTCAGGCTAGCCTTGAGCTCACTTTGTAGCTCAGGCTGGTCTTGAACTCGCAACAATCCTCCTGACTCAGCCTCTGGCGTGCTGGGATTACTGGCATGAGCCACTATACACCTGGCTGTCTTGCTAGTGATAAAAATACTTTTCCTTGTCAGAAAAACTGAGAAAGAGCGGCTAATCAAAGAAAGCCCATAACCCTCTTGCTAAGCGATAGCTTTTCTAGCATTTGTACAGCTAGTCCCGCTCTGTCCTTAATTTTCATTCTAATTGACTTTGTAAAATTTATAGATGAGCATATACACCATCATCTGCTTTTTTTGCTGTGGGCTATTACAAATATGTTCTCAGGTCACCAAGTTTTTGTAAACATTTCTATCATTATGTGTTTCTGGTTTGCTTCCATTAGAATCTGTGTAACCATTTCTTTAATAATAGACATTTGGGTAGTTTCTAACTTTTTGGGTTTTTGTTTGTTTTTCATTCTTTTCAGACAAGGTCTGGCTATGTAGTGCAGGCTGGCCTTGGAACTCACTGTGGAGCCCAGGCTGGCCTCAGACCTGAAGCAGTCCTCCTGGCTCAGCCTCCTGAGCACTGAGATTGTAGGGAAGGGCCGCCACGCCTGGCTGTTTCTGTTTTGTGTACCTGAATCATTGCCCACATGAAGAAGTAGTACATTACTGTTTTTACAAATGGAAGAGATTCTGGGGAGGGTGGGGAGGGCAGTGATGGCAAGGGGACAGGGTTGATGGGAAAGAGATCGTAGTGTAGACAGTTTTTGGACTGTGTATTCCCTATTCAAAATACAGAAACAAAGTAAATTGTCAAGCATTGTGAAGGTTTGTAGTCAATCCTCACGATGTCAGGGAGTTTATATTTAGTTTGAATGATAAGAATAATTTAGATGTTAAGAAATGTAAGAAACCTTTCTTTATCAGCTCTCAGCTGCAACAGACCGGATCTGTTCACTTCAGGAAGAACAGCAGCAGCTGAGAGAACAGAATGAGTTGATTCGGGAGCGGAGTGAGAAGCGTGTGGAGGTGAGAGCCTGGGCTCCTGCGCACCCTGCCCCAGCCAGCTCACCGCCTGCTCCACAGTGTGTGCTGCTCTGTGCATGTCCCGCCGCCGAGGGACCCCGGGTCACCTCCAGGCTGCCTGGGACTGAGCACAACTCACACACTGCGTGGGCCATCACAGGCTCCTGTTCAGGGAGTGCTGAGGAGGACAGGGTCCGTGTTCCTGGAGACAAAATGGTTGCTCCAGATGCTTTCAGGCTGTGGTCCATTGAATCCCCTGACATGGAGCCTGCGACTTCGGGGTGGCCTCCAAGTGTGTAGAGGGCCCCGTGGGGTCACACAGCCCCCGCTGTGCCCCACTCCTGTCCCTCGGCCCTCCCCACCTAGCCCTGCACGAGGAGTCCCTGCCTGTCTGTGCTAAGCCCCGTAGAGCCATGCCTGCTGGTGTAGAGAGGTGTGGGCTTTTCACTGCCCTCCAGCCTAGTCCACAAGCTGCCAGTTGAAGCGCTGACTCCTTGACCATTGCAGGCCAAGTCTGAGCCACATACATACTCAGCGCTAAGTCAAGCGGGCTCAGAGAACACAGAGTGGTAGGCTGGATGAGCGGGCGTTTCCTGCTAGGAACTGTTGGCATGTTTCAAAGAAAATGAAATTGTGATACAAACCTTTTTCTTTGAAAAATCTTTTTTTTTTTTTTTTGTCTTTTTGAGACAGGGTCTTGCTATGTAGTTCAGGCTGGCCTTGAGCTCACTTTGTAGCCCAGGCTGGTCCTGAACTCCCAAGGATCCTCCTGCCTCAGCTTCTGAGTGCTGGGATTACAGGCGTGCACCACCACACCCAGTTCAAAAATCTGTTTGTGCTGGCATATGTGTGTAACCCCAGCATTGAGGGGCTGAGGCAGGAGGATCTTTGTGAGTTCGAGACCAGCCTGGGTTACAAAATGAGCTCAAGGCCAGCCTGAACTACATAGCAAGACCCTGTCTGAAAAAGACCAAAAAAAAAAAAAAATTCTATTTGACTTGCTGAACGTAGTGTTGTGTACCTATAACACCAGCACTCAGGAGGCTGAGGCAAGAGGATAGAGGATTACCATGAATTCAGGCCTGCCTGCATTGTGAGACCCTGTTTCAAAAAAAGACTATCATTCTTCATGTCCAAATTACAATCTCCTTAAAATTTTAAACTTCTGTATTATGCTTGAAAGGTAGAAATCGTCGTATGTTTTCACAAGTGTGGCATGTTTTTCAGTGCTGTACTGTGTAGCTAGTTTGCTGTCTGTAAGGAAACAGTTGCACCTGGTGTCCTTGTTTCTCGCAGATAACCAAACAGGACACCAAAGTCGAGCTGGAGACTTATAAGCAGACCCGGCAGGGCCTGGACGAGATGTACAGTGATGTGTGGAAGCAACTGAAAGAGGAGAAGAAAGTGCGGCTGGTGAGTGTGAGCGGCACTGCTGTGTTGGGGTGGGGCCCACCGCCCTCCAGGCAGTGTGTGCTGCAGCCTGGACACGCCCCGAGAACCAGAAGCACCTTTTTTTCACAATTCCATTCCGCCTTGTCACTCATGTTTTGTTCTCATTTTATAAACCTTTTGTTTTTTGGGTTGTTTTCTTTTTGTCTTTTTGAGACAGGGCCTCAGTATGCAGTTCAGGCTGGCCTTGAGCTTACTTTGCTGCTCAGGCTGGCCTCCAACTCGCGACAATTCTCCTGTCTCATGTAAACCTTTTTAGAGGCCACTGTGATGCCAAGAGTTTCTTCAGCAGTGCTGTTCTCAGCTTAACCACTGGCCTGTTCATTTCCACACAGTCTGTGGATCAGCAGCTCAGGTTCTTCCTTAAGCCCAGTTCTTAAACCTGCTGCATTCCTGTGCTGCTTCAAGGGCCTGAGGAGCAGCACGTCCTGAGTTGCTGGGCACAGAGACCCATTTCCAAGTGGTGGTGTGGTCACATCACACCCTCATGGCTCTTCCCGCTCAAGCACGATACAGGCAGAGCTGGGGGTGGGGGGCCTGGTGCTGTGCTCTGGGCTCGAGTTCCCAGGTCCACTGCTGACTTGGTGTGGAGTCAGCTGTCACTGTCCAGTGAGGAAGGGAGAAAACTTGCTGTGGTGAGGCTGCAGACTACTCAGGCTCCCACACCTGTCCTGCTGTATGCCCTTAGTTAGGGCCCAAGATACAAGATCAATTTAATAAGATCTGAATCTATGTTAACAGCATTTTCTTCACAAATGTCCTTAAAGGAACTAGAAAAAGAACTAGAGTTACAAATCGGAATGAAAACTGAAATGGAAATTGCCATGAAGTTACTGGAAAAGGACACCCACGAGAAGCAGGACACGCTCATTGCCCTGCGCCAGCAGCTGGAGGAGGTCAAAGCGATCAATCTACAGATGTTCCACAAAGTCCAGGTGGGGCTCAGCTGTGTGTCATGTCGCAGCCCGGTGTCCTCATGCAGGGCCAGTGTCAGCCTGGCCCTAAGCCCACGTCTGCAGTTGCCTTTATTCTGTTGACCCTCGCAGCAATAGCTGAGAAATGGTGGACAGAGGCAGGCCAGGACCCAGTGGCTCAGTCGCGTGCCCCAGAGGTGCAGCTGGCAGGGACAGCCAGCAGCTGGGCTGCCCGTGTTTTCAATCCAAGCCTGAACTTCACCCTTGCCGTCTGTTTTCTTCTATTTCCGTGAGTAACTGTGTACAAGAGATTGGAGAGGGAGTTAAGAGTGGCATTTAGTGTGATCATTCCATACTTTGCTGTGAAGTTAATCTGACTGAGTCCGGAGCCACACAGCTGGCTGCTTGCCTGTCCTGTGTCACTTCAGGGTGGTCAACGGGAACTCCCCAGAGAGACTCAGATTTGAAAAGCAGCATCTAAAACTTACAAACCTTCCTTCTCAGAAGCTACCCAGAAAAGCACCATTCTGAGTCCTCCTCGAAACATTTTTTTTAAAGTTCTGTTTCCTATTTTTATTGCCAAAACAGACATAATTCATTCCCATGCACATGGTTATATTCTTTACCAGTGGGGCTGTGTCAAAAATGATGTGACAGTACTAGATAGAGTGACAGTACTGAGTACTAAGATAGACAGTACTAAGTACTATAGTGTAACAGTACCAAATACTAAGATAATGAGACAGTACCAGGTACTAACATAGTGTGACAGTACTAAGTTCCTAGATAATGTGACAGTACTAAGTACTAACAGCACTAAGATAATGTAGACAGTACTAACTACCTAGATAATGTGACAGTACTGAGTACTAATACAGACAGTATTAAGATAATGTGACAGTACTAAGTACTAAGATAGTGCAGCAGTACCAAGTACTAGGTTGAGACAGTGCTAAGTGCTAAGATAGTGACAGTTCAGATAGTGTGACGGTACTAACTACCTAGGTAATGTGACAGTACTGAGTACTAAGATGGTGTGCTGGTACTAAGAAACTGTAATTCTATGGGGGTTTTTTTTTGTTTTTGTTTTTTTTTAATTCTGTGTTTTAAAAAGCTAGTACATAATCAGCGGCAGTCTGGAGGACCCCGAGGGTGTGTTCTGCTCCTTGAGCATTGCGGTTCCTGCTAGCTTTGACTCTGGGGTGTCTGGCCATGCCCTGCTCCTGCGGGGCTCCCAGGGGCCCCTTTCCACTGCACATGCTCTCTTCCTCTCTGGCTGAGTCTGTCGGAGCCTTGCAAAGGGTGGAGATCCCCGCGCCCTGTTTGCCCCCTTTCACCCCTGCCCTCCTTCCATCCTCTTCCCTGTAGGCCACCGTCTTAAGCATTTTTTCCTTTTGAACACATAGTTTTTAACTTTTCGTTGACACGGTGATTGTACATATTTATGGGTACAATGTGGCTTTCATTACAGGAACATGGTGTGTAATGTCAGGTCAGGGTAATTGGCAGTCCAACAAGTTTGTCTTTGAATTTGTAATTGGCCTTGTAGGACATGTTCGTTCTGAGTCCCTAAAGTCCTGATTTTACCCGGGTGGAACTGTGATGCCAACCCCTCAGGTGGCGCACTCTGCCCACCGCAGCACCATGTTGCCCTGTGTTCCCGAGCAGGGCTCAGTCCTTTTTGCACCTGCACAGGCACAGGCAGCCCCAGCCCAGCTTTACCACTGTCCCCATTGGAGCCTGGGCCTCCCCTGGCTGCGTCACCCAGCCTCCAGCTACTAGTCAGGTGGCCTCCTTTGCTTCCTCCTGCAGGGCCGCGCTGCTTTGGAAGGCTGTGCCTGGAGCCCTTGGCCATGCCGCCGTGAGAGCCCAGCACAGGCCTCCAGTCAGTGAGGCCCTTCCTCCATCACTAGCCCTCCGTGATTTGCCTATTTTTTTGTCTGTCTTTTGAGTTTTCTGTCTTCCTTGCTAGTGAGCAGCAATTCCACAGATAGCGTAAGTCCCAGCTGCTTACAGGTTTGTGTGCTGTGTCTTCTCCTGCTCTGTCCTCTAGTAACCTCAGACCCTCGTCTTTGTTGTGCCCATTGTGTTGACTTTTCAGATATGGCCTGCACTGTGGAGTTCTGTTTCAGAGGCTTCCCTCATGCCCAAGTGTCAGATGTTCCGTGCTAGTTTTACCTTTCATAGGCAGGGGTAAGAATTTTTGTTTGTGTTTTTAAAATTGCAGCCCTGGGGGTTGAGCCCAGGGTTTGTGTGCACTGGGCAGGTGCTGCACCCGAGCTGCACCCTAGCCAGACGAGTGGGCTTTTAATGTGGCGGAAGCTAGGCTTCGTATGTGGGCTTACCTAGAGACCTGGTTTTACTTTTCTGCATGTAGCAAGTCACCACAGGCTAACCTGTTCTTCCACACTGACACATAGTGTGGCCCCCATGACGGGTCTGAAGCCTCAAAGCCCATCTGCTCCTCTCTTCTGCTGATGGGCCATCACTTTAATGACCCTGCCTTTGAGTTCCTGTGGCAGGGTGTGGTAGGTTGCTAGGACAGCTGCAATGAGGCACTGCACACTGGGCACTTAGGAGAAGGGCCCAAGGTGGAGGGCTCAGAGTTGTTTCCTCTGAGCCTGTAGAGCGTCGGCCCGTCCTCTCCCTGGCCTTGGCACCTCCATGTTCTCCATGTGTGCCCATCCTGTCCCAGCTACCGTCTTCCCGAGGCATTCTCAGACTGACCGGCTCAGTGGGCAGAAGTGTGGGGTGGTGACAGTGGGGCTTCACACTGGTGTCAGAAGTAAAGGCAATCTGGGCATGGTGGTGCACACTGGTAATTCTGGCACTTGGAAGGCTGAGGCAGGAGGATTCCCATGAGTTTTAAGCCAGCCTGGACTACAGAATGAAACCCTGTCTCAAAAAAACAAAGAAGTGAGGTCAGGTGGCGGCACTACCCTTCCCTGTGCACCTGCACTGCCCCCTTGTGATTTATGTGGGAATTCGAATGGACTGTGGGCACAGTTTCTGTGGGAATTAGTGATCGCTGTAGAAAACGCCTGCACACATGGGGTCCGAAGGGTTGCGAGTAAACACAGGCCACCTTGTCTCAGGCTATCTCCGCCTGTGAGACACAAGCTCATTAGCTCTCCTTTTGTCTTGTCTTTTTCATATAAAACTATTTAAAGCTAACAGTGAGCCACAGAAACTGCTGTAGGGCAATAAGGGTGTGGCTTAGTGTTAGAAACTCGCACCCAGCCTGTGTGAGGCCCTGGGTTTGTGCCTGGCACCCTGAAAACAAACTGCAAATATGTAACACACACATGCGCATTTACACTGGACAGATGCTAGCTGAGCCCCCAGCATGCTGACAGAAGTGTCTCATCAGCAAGAAGCACGCCTTCCACACCTGAACACCTCTGACGAGACACCCCTGAGCCGCCAGGGGTGCGTCATCTCCGAGTTACAACTTGTTTCCTTCAACCTGTGCAAAGTTGTGCATCTCTAGTACAGTGAAATTTTTTTTTCTTTTTTTTTTTTTTTTTTTTTTTTTTTTTTTTTTTTTTTTTTTTTTTTTTTTTTTTTTTTGCGGTACCAGGGATCGAACTCAGGACCTTGTGCTTGCCAGGCAGGCGCTTATTCCACTGAGCTATACCCCAGCCCTAGTACAGTGAAATATCACTGGTGTTTTTTAACATGGTATTTCATAGTTTTTTCTGGTTTATTGTTGTCACTTTGGTTTTGTGTTTCTGAAGCAAGGCTGGTCTTTAACTGTATAGCACAGGCTGGCCTGGCCTCAAAGTTTCAGTGATTCTCCTGCCTCAGCCTCCCAAGTATTGGGATTATATACATGCACCACCACACCCAGTTTTAATTTTTTTAGCTCAGCAGTTATTAGTAATACACTGTTTACTTTCCAGATAAGATGTCTTTTAGTAGTTATTCTATTGCTAGTATCTAAGTTTATTATATTAAGGCCCGAGAATTCAGCTTGGGTGAATTTCTTAGGAAGCCATATGCAGTTAAGGGTGTACCTTGTAAACACAGTACCCATCCAGGTCACTCAGTCTCTGATATAGTTTGAAAACTCACAGGCAGGGGGTGACCCAGCCCCTCATATGTTCCCTGAGTACATCCAGTTGCTTTTTCTCTGAGGCTGCACCAGCGGGAAGGGCGTGCGCATGGGGCGACGGTTGGGGAGGGCCCTCGAGCGGAGTCTGCCTGCCTATGCCTGATGCCCGCCGAGCTCCCGCTCTGTCCTGCAGGACTCAGAACAGCAGTGACCAAAACAGCCTGGTGCCAAAAGCACAAGGGCAGCAGCTATGCTCCTGCGTGCAGCACTGCGTCTTGGGGGCAGCATGTCAACCCCTGTCCTTGTTTTTGTAGAATGCAGAGAGCAGTTTACAGCAGAAGAACGAAGCCATCACATCTTTCGAAGGAAAAACCAGTCAAGTTCTGTGCAGCATGAAACAGATGGAGGAACGGTAATGACTCCCCCAACAGCCAGGCCGCCCCTAGAGTGCCTGGAGCCCCTCTCAGGTGCTGATGGGGTGAGGGGTGCCTCCTTCAGGCAGAATCCTGCCCAGCAGGAGAGCAGGGGTGCAACAGTTCTGTCCCGCATGTTTGGCTCGTCAGGCTATCTTTGCAGGGACTAGGACCATTCAGCCAATGCATCTCAGGCCAACTGCACAAAAGAGTCAGGCCCACAGCCATGGTGATACAGACCTAGGATGCCAGTAGTTGGGAGGCTGTGGCCAGAGGGTTTCAAGTTCAAAGCAGCCCAGACTACCCAATGAGATACTATCCCCAAAAATGACAGAACCAAAAATAATCGGGTCTGCAGTAGACCAGGATAGACTCCAAAAATAGAAGTTGTCAGTGCAATTCCATAGAGGAAGGACTGCTTCAATATGAGGTCAGAACAAGACATCTGTATAGAAAACAGCAACCTCAGGCTTTACAGCTCATCCAGTAGCTAACTAGATAGATCATGATCATCAGCATCAGTGTAACCCTGAAAACTACCCAACTGTTAGAAGAAAACATGGGCGACTGGGCGTGGTGGTGCACATCTAATCCCAGCACTCTGGAGGCTGAGGCAGGAGGACTGCCATGAGTTCAAGGCCAGCCTGGGCTACAGAGTGAGCTCAAGGCCAGCCTAAACTACATATCAAGACTCTGTCTCACGAAAAGAAAATGCAGGGGAAAAATCTTTGGGGTGGACAAAGAGATAACAACATCATCCATAGAGAAAAAAACACGGTAAGTCAGACATCATCACAGTCTTACAGCTGAGCACCGTGGTCCATGTCTGTGATTCCGGCACTGGGAGGCCTACACAGTGAGTTCAGGGCTAGCCGGACTGAGCTACCTAGCAAGATCCTGTCTCAAAACAATTTTTACTTTTTTTTTTTTTTTTTTTTTTGGTGGGCTGGGAATCAAACCCAGGATGTCATGCACACTAGGCAAGTGCTCTACCAACCACTGAGCCACACAGCCTGAGCCCCCAGAATTGTAAAGGTGTGAGCTGAGTACAGCAGCACCCTGTAATCGCATTTGCTTGGGAGACGGAGGCATCGTGAGCTTGAGGATTACAAGTTTGAGGCCAGCCTGGGCAGTTTAGCACAGCTGTCTCACAATAAAAAATATTCCTAAAAGGGAGGGGACCGTAGCTCAGCAGGAGAGTGCCCCCCTGTTCAAACTCCAGTACCAAGAGAAATGTTCCATGACAGTCATAGCTACGAGAACAAAAAGTTATGAATTTGGAGAAAATGTGCAGGTCCTAGATCTGACAGATTGTATGTCTGACAAAGAACTTGTATCCAGAATATATAACCAACTCTCAGAACTGAACTCAAGCAATCCAGTTTTAAAATGAGCAAGATTTGGCCACCAAGAGGGCCGTATAGAGAAAAAGAAGAACATGCAGAGATTCCAGCAGCCGGAGCCTGGAGCACTGCACACCTGCCCTGTAGCGGCGAGGCTTACTTCTGCCTTCCACGTGGCTTTCCCTGCGTGGCCAGGCTACCTCCAGCTCCTGGACCCCAGTTGTCTGCCAGCCTCCTCTTGTGCCACTGCAGTCGGCTGGTTGGTTTTTTAATTACAGTGCCAAATATCAGGAGGAGACAGCAGCTGGGATGCATGCATTACTGGCGCGATTACTGCCCACACCGCAGGGCCCTGCAGTGCCGCTGCTGGATATCTGCCGCAGAGGAATAAAGCTGATGCCACACACACAGGAGCAGTGCACAGACCATTGCAGCAGCGTCACTCATAACTGCCAAAAGCCGGAATTGGTGCTGACGTGCACATCTGAGCCATTGCGGCCACCTCAGCCACGGACAGAGAGAACCACTAACATGCCTGAGCTTGGGGCTGGTGCAGAGGCACTGTGCTAGAAACAGGCCCATTTCCAAGGCCCTGTAGCACATGACCCGCTAATGTGACTTTCTCAGGGACACGAAGCCACAGCACATAGGGTAAGCCGGCTTGCGCTAGGGGCCGAAGGTGAGACCCTGGCAGGGCATGGAGGGCTGGAGGAGCTGCTCTGTTTCTCAGGGCATCTCAGGCATGCACAAGGACTAAGGAGGACCTGCAGCCCTGGAGTGCAGCTCAGTGATAGAGTGCTTACTTAGCACATACAAACCAGGGGTTTGAAAGAAGGAAGGAAGGAAGGAAGGAAGGAGGGAGGGAGGAAGGAAGGAAGGAAGGAAGGAAGGAAGGAAGGAAGGAAGGAAGGAAGGTGCGCACGTGCTCACATGCAGGTCGGTTGTAGCTGTGAGAGCTGACCCTCCTCTGAGATGGGTTCCACATGTGCTCACCCTGTTTCCTCCAGGTTACAGCACTCGGAGAGGGCGAGACAGGGTGCTGAGGAGCGGAGCCACAAGCTGCAGCAGGAGCTCGGTGGCCGGGTTGGCGCCCTGCAGCGACAGCTGTCACAGCTGCATGAGCAATGGTAGGGGGCAGGGGTGGGTGGGCAGGGTCTCCAGCCCCCTCCCTCTCAGCCAGGCCTGGCAGGCTGGAGGAGTGAGGAGGCAGCGTGGGGGTGCAAACCAGCTGACCTGGTGACTTCCCCCCGACCCTGCCCAGCTCCATTGTCCTTGGGGTGGGCCCACTGCGGTGTGCAAGGGAGGACTGCTCCTGCCCCTCAGGCCTCTGGCTCGGAGCCTGGGTGATTTCCCTGCTGTCCGTTCCATGGCCCAGCATGCCCAGCGTGGCCCTGTCTCCCCCACGGAGGTGTGGGCAGGGAGGGTGACCTTTCACTGCCTGATAGAGCTGCAGGTGTCTGTGTAGGCTTCAGATGACCTCTCAGACAGTTCCCCACTGTCTCGGGTGGTGGGTTGCGGATTGTGGATCTTCCATGCAAATCTCCCTTTGAAACTAATTCTAGTTCATTTTTGGAAAACAGTTCAAGTTTAGAGAAAGAGTTGAAATCAGAAAAAGAGCAAAGGCAGGCTCTTCAACGAGAACTACAGCATGAGAAAGACACCTCCTCTCTGCTCCGGACAGAGCTGCAGCAAGCAGAGGGGCTGAAGAAGGTAAGTGGGCTGCGTGGCAGAGGCGGTGCCTGGGCTGCAAAAGGCGCTGCGGAGGTGCCTGTTAGGGCTCCTCTGAGGGGCGTTGGCCCAGCTGGGGCTTGGGGTCCATTCCCACATGTGGGTCAGGAGGCAGAGACAGTAAGCCACTCAGCATCCAGAGGAACTTGGAATAAGCACTGTGGGGAGAGTGAAGTAGGAAGGTGGTCTTGCGTGGACGCGGTCTGAGTGAGTGACACTAGGCAGAGGCTGGGATGAGGACCAGGCCCGGGCGCTCAGCCCCAGGAGAGCCACTGATGTGGAGAGCTGCCCTAGGATCCAGGAGAGGAATCAGCTTGTCCTTGGGAAGCCCCGGGCTAGGCCTAAGGCCTCCATTCTCCCTGAGGTCTCTACTGTCCTCCAAAGGGCCCACCCCCAGTTGCGACCTGGGCCCTGTGGGCTTTGGGGAGAAGAGTGGGTACTGCCTGGCATTTCCTGCACCTGTAGAGCAGGCCCTGTCAGGGAACTTTCCTCAGCAACATCACCACCACCTCCCACCATGGACAGGGTGATGGCAGTTGGGGCCTCCTCTCAGGGCGCTGCATCGAGGCCAGCCAGTGTGAGGACCCCGCTAACAAAAGGACCTCGAGCCACTGGCTGGGGAGGGCTCCTCACAGCCAGGCCACGCCAGGTGGGAGAGGCCTGTAGGAGCTGCCTGTTGTGGACGTTCCCTGTGTTCTGCTCCAAGACACTGTTGTATGTTTGAATCCTCCCCACCCTGCCCCCAGCAAGAGAAACAGTGCAGGGCTGGACTCCACAGTGAGACCTCAGGTGCCCAGACACGCCCTTGGCAGGCTCTGGGTCAGTAGGCACTAGTGCAGGGGGAAGCTGCCCAGGAGCCCAGGCCACTTCCCCCCTCTATCCCTTTTGCAGCTCTGCCAGCCCCTCGGTGACAGCCATGTGCTAGTAGCAGCCCTCCCTTCGGACCCCTCACGTGCCGCAGGTCCCCAGGCCTGGCCACTTGTAGGTCGCGGGTGAGGCTCTGGTCCTGGCTGTCCTTGTGCGCACAAGCCCTTTCTGGAGCATAGCTTTGCCAGGCACGGCCTGGCCGTCCACTTGAGACCCACCTGTGTTTAGAACATCTGCCTTTCAGTGGCACAGCCAGCAGTCCTTGCTGGCCTGTGGGCCGAACTGTCCACTGGCCTGACGGATGCAGCTGCCCCATCCCTGGCTGAGAGCCACCATGCTACTTGCCTCCCACCATCCATTTCCAGGAACCTGCAGATGACACTACTACAACACCACGCTTGCTTCCATAACACTTCTAAATTGCTTGTTGCTCTGATTACAAAAACTTTAAAGAGTTAAGAATAAACTGGGCGTGCTGGCATGCAGCTGTCTCCAATTAATCCTGGGTCTTGGGAAGCTGAAGCAGGAAGATTGCCTCAAGTTCAGGGCCAGCGTGGACTCCATGTGAGTTCAAGGCCAGCCTGACTAGAAACCCTATATAAAAAACAAGCAGACAAACAAATGAGACTTGTGGTTCTGTGTCAGATGTCTGGTTTGTCCCTCTCAGGAGCTGCGGGAGCTCCAAGAGGAGAAGACAGAGTTACAGAAGGTCTGTGGTGAGCAGGAACAAGCACTCCAGGAGATGGGGCTGCACCTCAGCCAGTAAGCACCACTTCCTTGTGACCCTGGGGGTGGGGCCTCCTCTCCTGGGGAGCATCAAACCTGTCCCCACTGCTTCCCACTGCCTCAGAGGTTCAGGGGCCTCCCAGGAAGTTACTGGGGACCAAACCCTGTGTGTGCCTCTGGTACCAGGCAACTTCCCTATGATGTTCTTCTGAGTGACCAGGACACTGTGCTCACTGACAGAGAAGTGGCTGCTGTGCCCACAAGTGTGGCCAGCACTGCTGCAGCGGGGCCACCTGCCTATCTGGGGACCAGCCCTGGGAGCCCCAGGGCCTCACTGGCTGGGGCAGTGGAAAGACTCTGCCCACCTGTGCTCAACAGCTCCATGCTGTGTCCTCATCTGGACAGGCTGCCATCGTGACCCGCAGTGATGGCCCTTGGCCGTCTGTGACAGCTGCATACCCCTCCTCAGAACCCATACTGTGGGAGGAGGGCTTTACCTTGGCTCAGCTGGCTTCCCAGCAGGGCAGAGCAGAGGAAAGCTGCCCGAGTCCTGGTGACAGGAAGCAGGGAGCGGGTCACCGGAGCCAAGAGGCACCTTCCAAGTCAAAGCTGACAGCCCCTGGCCACAGCCTGCTGTGAGCCCCGTGTTGTCCTCCTCAGCGAGCAAGCACACAGGGACATTGCTGATCTAAGCCAGGGCATGGTGGACTGGTAGCTTTTTCTCTTTGAGTCAGGAGTCTTCTGGTTGCAAGTGACAAAAACCAAGTCAAGTGGACTTAAAAAAAGAAGCCACCAGGATGTCAGTCTGCCCTGCAGAGCAAGCTGGTACTAGGAAGTCCCCCTCTGCATGGCCCCCAGAAACCCAAGGTGACGCTGCACCCCAAGTCCCGCTCCATGCGTAACAAGGCTCTGAGACCCGGGTATGTGGAGCCAGGAGTCCAGGGCCAAGACCCTGAAAGTGAGCCAGGCCAGCCAGGCAGCGAGTGGATGGGTGGATGCCTGAGGCTGCTCAGTCTCCAAGGTTGGAGGTCACTGGCTCTTAAGGGAAATTGTGGCACTGGTGGGAACGGGCAGGGCAGAGGCAGGTGCTACCTGTGCCTCTCCAGACCTGCTCGGGGCTGCTTCCTGCAAGTGCTCACCTCAGGCCAGGGGCAATGCCAGGTATCTGCCAAGGCTGGGAGCACTGGACTTGGAGCCTGAGGTTGGGCAGGGGCTGCCACTTTGCACTCTGCTCCCCATGGTCTTCTGGCAGACGCGGGCAGGGCTCCCTCCTGTACTGGGCCACAATCTGATTTCCGCACCACACTGTCCCTAGTGTTGGCATGGCAGCTTGGCCACAGAGGCCAACAGTACAGCAGCCACGGTACATTACATTTGCTCAACGTGTTCAGAGAGGCCTGGGTCTCAGCTGCCATATACAGATGGTGCTGCCCATGCAGTCCCATCAGCCAGCCGGCCTCTGTCCACAGCAGAGGAGGAGGAAGGGGAAGGAACACCAGCTAAGTGCTGGGCAACCCTGAGGCTGTTTTCTGATGGCCCCAGCAGTCTGGCCCACAGCCCTGAATGTTAGAGTCTTGCATGAATCAATGACAGTGTGGACTAACTCCTGGTGCTAAGAAAGGCTCCAGCTGTTCAATTCAGATTGCATCTGATGTAATTTGGCCAGGACGCCATGCTCATCTCCTAGGGCCCCACATGTTGGACGATGAGTGAGAAGGGCAGGCGTGGCAAGGCCTCAATGTGCAAGTCCTGCCCGAGGTCAGCACACATCCCCAGGCAGTGACACGGTCTGAAGGCTCCACACTTCTGAGCCTGTGGCCGCAAGAGCTGGTGTGATGAGGTGACTCTGGGGTGACGCAGGTAATAGGTGTCTTCACTCGGTCTGGCGTGCTCAGAAAGCCACAGTCCCTGCCATCACTGGGTGGTGGTTTTGAGCCGTGCTCACTGCTGTGAACTTTGTTTTTAGGTCCAAGCTGAAGATGGAAGACATAAAAGAAGTGAACAAGGCCCTGAAGGTTTGGAATTACCGTCAGTGTCAATCCTTTCCCCACACCCAGCATGTGATGAGCCCAGTTTTTGCACTGAGCCCCATCTCCAGCCCTTTTTTTTAATCTCTCTTTTTTCTTTTTTTTTTTTATCTTTTTGAGACAGGGTCTTGCTATGAGGTTCAGGGTTCAGGCTGGCCTTGAGCTCACTTTGTAGGCCAGGCTGGTCTTGAACTCGCAACAATCCTCCTGCCTCAGCCTCCTGAGTGCTAGGATTACAGGTGTGCACCACCACGCCCAGCTTATTTTTTATCTTGAGACAGGGTCTTCCCAAGTCAGTAAGTTGCCCAGGCTGGGCTTGAACTTGCCATCCCCCTGCCTCAGCCTGAACAGTGCTGAACTGTTCAGCCGGGTCCCTGCCAGCACTAGGTTCCTGTGTGCTCCTACATGTTCCCCCATGGTGGGGATAGTGGTGGCCCTTGGCTCAGCTGGCAGCTGGATCTGTGAACTGGAACCTTGGCTTGACTGCCATTGGCTGTAGTTGGAAGTGAGGGCTCGATGACAGGTGCTCTAGGGGAGGGAGGGAGAGGCACAGGGAGACCCTTCCCTCCAGCTAAGCGACTGAAGTATCAGCAAGCCTGCCACACGCCCCATGGGAGCCACCTGGAAACCAGGCCTGGTTCTGGGTGCATCTGGGGAAAGACCAAGACCCTTTCCCCTTGGGAGCAGCAGAAGGTGCCAGGGGAGCCCTGTGGCACTGGACTGCCACCAGCAGCTCAGTGTCACCACCACCAGCACTGCCTGGCTGTCCTCATGTCCCCAAGCTGCACAGAAGTGGGCACAAAACAGTGACAGCGGATAGGGAAGACCGAGCTCTGACCTGGAGGAGTGGGGGGTGGCGGGGCAGAAGCCTCATACCTAGGTCTGCTCCCTGCTGCTGTGAGGACCAGGTGTCACCTAGAAAGTTCCATCCACAGATGCCATGGGCTGGAAAAGCATACCCCGCCTTTGACCCGCCTCTGAACACCGACCACAACCCCTGCCCCAGTGCCCACAGCGTGTGACCTGGGGGAAGGAACAGCTAAGCCTCACACAAGACTGCATGGGCCCTGGGGCCAGCGGGGGTGGTTTGTCTCCCCTCGGGTGGCCAGGCTCACTCAGATGTCCTCCCTCCCACCCACTGGCTGAGCAAGCCTCTGGGTGTCGTCTCAGGCCAGGTCTGGGGTTACAGGCACCAGCACCTGAGCCTGAAGGGCTCTGCCTAACAGGTTTATGGAAGGGCCAAGAGGGTCTGGGGCAGGGCAGGCACTGCCAGGTGCAGCCTGGGTGTGGCTGGGTTGGGGCCTTCCTTCAGGTCCTGTCAGGCCACTCGGTGGACAGGAAAGGACACTGGGAAAGGACGGGTGCATGTGGAACAACTGGTGCCTCAAAACAGCATCTGTGGTGCTCTTCCCTCCCCAGGGCCACACCTGGCTGAAAGACGATGAAGCAACACACTGCAAGCAGTGTGAAAAGGAGTTCTCCATTTCTCGGAGAAAGGTACGCAGGGCAGGGCGCCACCCGCTAGGGTTCTTCTCGATGTGCAGGGCAAAGCCCTTGTTGAGCCAGGCATGTGGCCGCTCCACAGGGCTCCACTGTGGAGCTCCACTCCCCTTCTGGGCTGCCAGTCTTTCTGGGTGAGATGGAGCGCTTACCTTTGAAAATGCTGTGTTCTACAAAAGAAAATCTGGCTCCATGGAGGAGCTGGGGGGCAGCAGGTTGTTGAAGTTGCTGGTGACTGGGCAGGCCGACCACGTAGGCTATGGCCCACTCCAGGTTCCCAGAGCAGGCCTCCCAACCCCAGGATCAGCTGGGATGTGAAGGGATACGAGAGGTGGCAGTGGCCTGTGTAGACCCCCGCCCCATGGCCTAGGGAGCCCTATCCCTGTGTGTTTCCACTAATGGTCCCCCAGGGAAAGGGGGGCCCAAGTTTTGGGAAGGTGGGTGGGTAGGATGACCCCTGGGGGTGCCTGCAGGCTGTAACATGCTCAGAACCTGGCTGTCCTCCGTGAAGGGTGCAGCTCAAGGTTCACAGAGCGGACATGGAATGCAAGGTGCTGCAGAGCCTGGGCTCCAGGAGTAGGGCGGCGTCCAAGTAACCCTGGCCCTGTGGATGACTCAAGCATTCCAATGAGGACTCTGGAATGCGGCAGGGGGAAGGCCAGGCTCCGCAGGTCACAAGGGTCACTGCAGAGGGAGGGACCCTGTAAAGGAGGGCATCAGGGTCGGTGGGTAGGCCACACTTCCCCCAGCATATGTTGTTGCCTTTACCCTTAGCACCACTGCCGAAACTGTGGCCACATCTTCTGCAACACCTGCTCCAGCAATGAGCTGGCCCTGCCCTCCTACCCGAAGCCGGTGCGGGTGTGTGACAGCTGCCACACGCTCCTGCTGCAGCGCTGTTCCTCTACTGCCTCCTGAGGCTGTGCTTCTGGCCACTGCTGCCTGTCCCCAGGCAGCCTCTGGTACCGTGCCAAACTCACTTGGGTCTCCGGGCTCGCCGGGGCATGTGTGGGATGTTTCCGGACAGCCAAGTGGACTCGGCCCCGCCTGGCCCCAGCACCCTGGAAGCCTGCCAGAGGGTGAAGCAGCACCTCCCATGCCTATAGGGAGCTCACTCTTGGCGGCACCAGCCCCTCTTGCTTGGGTACAGTACTGGCTCTGGTCCAGATGTGACTTCCCGGTTTTGCTACTTACTACTTTTCACTTCAGAGAATTAACCTATTTTGCAGCAGGTGACCTAGCTTAAGAGTCAGGTTTTCACTTCTCCACCCCATGTCACAACTTACACATCAGGTCTGCCAGTGCCTTGTGTGCTAAAAGGCAGAGATCTGACCTTCCAGTTCGCTAGCCCCCACCCCAGGCCCTGAAATAAACGCCTCTATTTTCACTCCAGTATGGCAAGTCCACATCTGCTGCTCCCCGAGCCAGCTGCTGTGGGGAAGCAGCTGAGGCTGTGAAGTGAGTTCACTCACACAGATCTCGACTGCAGTGGGGCTTTCCAGACAAATGACATCAACGAACTCAGGACCTGTTCTCCCTTAGCTCTTTCCCCAATATATTCTGCTCTTTTTAAAAAAATGCATTGAAGACCCAGTGTGGTAGTTCACACCTATAATCCCAACACGCGGGAGGCTGAGGCAGGACTGCTGAGCTCAAGGCTAGTCTGAACAAGGGCAGCTGGAACTACATAGTGACACCTTGTCTCAAAAAATACAAGGAAGTTCCCTCCACTGTGCTCACCAGTTCAGAGTTCCTTTTCTAGTTAGCTCCTGTTCTAGCTGTAGCCTCTACTGTACCCCACAGAGAAGTGTACCGTGGACAGCTAGACCAAGGTTACTAGTATTTAGCAGAACTCAATACAGAACAAAACCAGAACTCAAATATACCTGAACTTGAACCCCACGTTCCTATCTGGCACATTGCCTTCTGATGTCCCACCAACAGGAAGGTACCGCAGAAACTTTCAGCTCGGTGCTGGCAGAGGTCAGGACCAGGTGCTGGCGCAGTCCCTAGCCTGCTCAAGGTCCTGGCTAGTGCGCCAGCATGGGGGCATCTGGAGCCACTGCTGAGCGATCACAAGTGACAGATTGATGGTTGCAACACGAGAATCCAAGAACCATGATGGTCCTGCATTCACACAAGTCAGAGCAAATCCAGTTCTACTGTAGCCCTTTTTCTCCCTCCAACAGGCCATGCACAGATCATGTTACCTTAAGGACACAGAACCCTCAAGCCCTGAAAACCAGATCCAGGTTCTAGACTGACCGACCCAGACCTGAGCGCATGGACGGACATAGGGCCTCTACACTGCCCAGGTTGGCCCATAAAGCAAGAGCTCCAATATACCCAGACTTCCCTCCACTGGTGGGAACTACACTTCTGGGGTACAGCCAAGCCAGGTAAAACCCACAGAACGCTCCATGCAAACCTTCCGTGTACAGTGCTCCCACCCATGGACCTGAAAGCAGCCAACACTTCTGCCCATCTTACCTTAGACATGGCCAGGAGTTAACTTACACATGGCTTCAGCATAGTCCATGTCACAGCAGCTTGCACTGCACATTCTCATCTTAGTACCACTCAAGTCTAAGAGGGCTCCCAAACTGCAGCACACTAAGGGTCCACTCTGCATTCCAGGCCTACATCCTCAAGACTGCCCATGGGAGTTCAACCTAGATTATTTCAGTAACTGACTGAAGCTAGTCGGGTTTGCTGTGAAATACCATTTGGTACTGACAGGAGGGTCATGGAGTTCAGCTGTCCAGCGGTCTTTTTAGGAATACAGCAAAAGCATCAAGCTCAAACTGTCAATTCAAGCCATCTGAAAAGTGTAGCTCATTGGAACACCTAGCATGAGCAAGGGCTTGGGTTCACACACACCCCACCCCACACAATCGCAAAACACGCAATCAGAACACCAGGCAGCATCCAGATACCCTAACTGTAAGGCCTCTGCCACATAGGCTACACCCTGCCACCACTCTGCACACCTACTCATGACCAGGGTGCTGAGACCAGGCCCTGGGCAGCCCTTCCTGCCTCAAGGGCCCCAGGGCCAAGTTTACCTGTAGCTGAGAAGGTGGAGACATCTAACTGCAGTGACTATCAAGCCTCTGGCAGCCAGAGATGTAACCCTACACCTGGGCAGGGTCAGCCACAGGACACTGAAGCACAGATGAGACATAGTGCAGTTTTTAAAAGGTTTATTTGACAAGTTTCACTTAGCGCAATACACCTAAAAGGAAATCACGATACAATGAGATTTAAATCAAGGCCTCAGAGTTTCGTACAAACACCAAGACCAAATCCTAAGGTATTGGTATTGCGTCTCAAAAATTCCCCATTAACTTAAAAAAAAAAAAAAAAGCTTACGTGCCTTACAGGTTATCAAATGAAACTAGAATTAACATGCCAAATGTTTCACTTTAAATTGTAGACACAGTTCCTATATTGAATTTTACAAAACAGCATGTCTTTCAACATGCATCCAAACAGTGTTCCATGTAATATGGTATAAGCAACATTTAACATAATTCAACTGCTTTAACCTAAATACACTTACATCCTACAATATAACTAACTTGAGAAAAGCTGAAAATTGTTTAACAGTTACATAGTCTACTCAACTTCGATGTTACATCCTGGATAACTTGTGTTCAAAATCCTCAACCTTGAGTCTCTTAAAACAATCCATTTCCATTGATAGGAGTAAGCATAAATTACAAGCTTGGATTGCAAAAACTGTTAAACTGAATGAAGATTTGTTTTTTTCCTTTTTAAAAAGTTGACCAAGAGTCAGTGACCAGGATTAATCACATCCCCCAGCCACCACTCACACTGGACATGCTAGACATCCCTCCCAGGCCGTTCACGCCCACAGGTGCACGGCTTCCACTACTGTAGTAGCTGCTGTTCACTGCTCCTTGGCTGCCTGCAAAGAGACCAATTTCACAAGTTACGAAAAGTGTCAGACAGTATGTCAAATAAAATACAATGTTCCAAGAAAAAGTTTAAAAAGGTATACGAGTACAAATGGCTGCTGTCCACGTGGTGAGAAGCATGTTTGGGAAAGGGGGATCCCGACTCCAAACAAGTCCCGATTAACCCCTTTCTCTCCAGTACCAACTTGCCAGACTCTTGCGCTACCACTTAAACGGATTCTTCAGGATCAACAGGAAAATTAAGTTTAAAGGAAAACTAGTGTTTTTCAAAAATTGCAAAATTACTTCATGTTTTTAAAGCTAAACAAGGCATTTAAAAAAAAATTTACCGTAACATTCACATTGTCCATCCAATGGCACATATGAATAGGGAGCACAGGGGAAGTCTCTTGCTTTTCCTATTCATGGTGGGCAACAGGTGAGCTGACAAAGAGGAGCTAATGGCCGCTCACTGTTAAGTCAGAGCCACTGACTGCTAGATAGTGGTTTACAACATATCAGTATCTGCTATTGTTAATTTAAATTATATTTTTTGAGAAAATATTTACCTATGCAATGTTTGATTGAAAATCACTGGAGTTTTCCTGTAAAACTTGGTCTGCAAAAGGATTTTGTAGGGTAAGACTATCATACCAAAATCACCATTCTTTAGACCAATTGAAAAAAAATAATTAAAACCATCCCTAGGTTAACTGACTTAGTGTTAAAATACGGTCCTGAACCCAACCACCGTTCTACTATTTAAAAATCTTCCAAAAATCAATTTAATGCTAACAAAGGCAGAAAAAAAAAAAAAAAAGAACTACTTTAACAGTTTAACAAATGAAGGCAGATTGTTTTCTGGCTCAACAGTATGCCAAAATTCCAATGACTACCTTTTAATTCTTAACACTCCCCCCCATGATTGATTATGAGAAGTTTAAACTATTAAGATCAGTATTAAAAGCATGTATTTAAATAACCCAATCTCACCCAAAAGAACCCTGCATATTCCCAACTAAAGAAACCCAACTACAGCTTATTCTAGGTGTGTAAAAATGCACGCTTACCATATCCACTCATGCTGCTCTGGCCGCCATAGCCACCTCCATAGCCACCACTCAGCTGCTGGCTGGCTGGGCCACCGTAACTGGACTGGTTTGCTGTCAAGTTAAGAGAACATTAGCACCTCACTCCTCATGTACTGTGGTACCTGGTGGTACCGGGCTTGTAAGTCTATGATTTCCAGTCTCAATCTTCTACTACTATAACCCTCTGCGTCCTTCTGCCTTTGTCTATAACCAGACTAACTCTTCTATTCATTTCAGCTAGTCAGACATTTATGAACCAACTAGTTAATAGAATATACTTCAGCAGGACTAAATCCACGATTCCACAGTATGTCTTGTGAAGGTCTTAAAACTACGCGATTGGATTTAGTGGAGCAGCCTCTTTAGTTTGATATATTAAGCTATGTCAATACACAGGTATCAATCCACACCTAATTATGCCCAGCTAATTATGCCCCCAAAGTTAAGTTTATCTTAAGCCTGTTTTTGCTATTTATTTTACATTTAAACTATGTACAATTTAACTAGTTCAATCTGTAGTCCCCTCCCCCGAAGTACTTATATGTAATTTGATTTATCCTAAGTAGTTTTATGTAACAAGATTTAAGTATTAAGACAGCAGTAATTACAAAACTCATCCAAATTAAACTATTCTCTTTGCCTAACGTAAATTATTAATTAAGCTAACTTAAAATTATGCTAAATTCATGAAATGATTAACTTAACCTATAATCCACTTATACAGATAAAACGTTTTGGTTTTTAAAAAAACTAACGATATTTACACAAGCCCATGCCTCCCATCATTTGGCTACCATAAGCACCACCGCTTGCTCCTGCTGTAGAATTCAAGAAGAGTTCTACATATCTGTGTTCTGAAATGAGAGAAAAGGCATACAAGGTTAGCTTTAAAAAAAGACACTAAAGTGATATTTACACAAACCCATGCCTCCTAGCATTTGGCTACCGTAAGCACCACCGCTTGCTCCTGCTGTAGAATTCAAGAAGAGTTCTACATATCTGTGTTCTGAAATGACAAGAAAGAAAGTTTGAAAATGCATGTTGATGAAACAGAAGATTAAAGAGTTCTTATACGTCAATTTGTCAGCTTTAAATATATTCTCAGTAAAAGAATTTCTAGCTGCTCATTTATAAAAACTAGTCTTTAAACATTTATCTGAACTGTTAATGAAAGACAAACTTCAATCATGTTACAAACCCCCTTCTGCATTTTTGGGGTTTTTTTGGTTTCTTGGGACCTTGAACTCATTATGTAGCCCAGGCTGACCTTAAACTTTCAGCAATCCTCCTGTTTCAGCTTCTCAAAAGTGCTGGGATTATAGGCATGTCACCACATCCAGCTCTGCCTACTAACTCTGAACACCTACGAACTTTAACACATCCAAACTAATCCCCAATGAGTGGAAATCAAATTTCTCACACATCTGGTAAAGTACTCTAATCACACTTACGCATATTTGCTTTGTCTTTTGACATAGCTGCAACAGCGTCTTCATGAGTTGCAAACTCAACATCCGCTTCACCAGTTACTCTCCCATCAGGACCAATCTCAATGTGTACTCTCACGGGGTTGAGTGGTGAAAAAAACTGAAACACAAGATACATCAAAAAATTTCTTTTGCAGTGCTGGGACTGAGCCCTAGATTTAGGCCTACTGTACCAGTAAGCTATACCCTAGCTCAACTTTCTAACATGCAAAATTTCATTACATGATACTCAGTCTAATTCCCATACTGAAATGTCTGTGAATCCACCTTGCACTTACGTTATAAATGTCATTCTCAGTAGCACGGTAAGGTAATCCCCGCATGTGTACACAATGTCCAGTTGTGCTCTGGAAAGTAGATCCACCATCCCCATACCTGTGATCAGACATTCCTGAAAAACAGTAATTGAGGTCTAGATGAACAGAAGTGTAAGTACCCTTCAAATGGAAAATTTAATTCTTACCTTACCTCTTCCAAATCTATCTGACCCAAATCCATAGCCATCATTGTAGCCATTATAATCATCATAGCCTCCATAGCCTAAAAAACAAAAAGTACAATTAATCAATTATTAATACCTAGACAAAAGAGAAACAAACTGGTCTAGCCTTGTACAGTGTCACTCACCTCCACCATAAGCACCACGCCTCATCCTCTCAAAGCCAGCGCCTCTGCCAATGCTGTTATACCCTCTGCCAGCCCCAGGTCTGTCATAGGGACCTGGCCGCTGCATGGCCATAAGCTTTCGTGGTGGGTCATAATGAGTTCTAACTTCAGCCCGACTGCTCTTAAAGATCTCAATATACCTAAAGCATTGTCCAAGAGGAAGGGAGTGGGGAGGGGAGAGAAAACATTAGTCATTTCATAAAGGCACTTATTTACACAAGAAAACAATCTAGTCATAGCCATGAAACTGACTAATATTTAAAGCCAGATTTCTTATATTTGCATAGGCAATGACCAGAGATTCACTCAACAGTAAAACAACTTAATGTAAATTTTATAGGAAAAGTCACTCCTCTGAGGCAGAGCCCAACCTTAGGGGTAGCGAGGAGCACTAGAAATAAACACTTCAGGAGGGAAAGAATTCCACTCAACTTTCAACATTTTAACTCAAATCCAATGGCAGCATGTATAGCAAGTGGGCTCAAAAGTCAGCCTTCGCCAACAGTCAAGCCCACACTACACACTTCCTGTCGCCAAGAAATACCCCAGCCTATGCTTTTAGTAAGAATCAGCATAGGTAAGCGCATGCTTCAATGAAAAATAGTCACAAGCAAAGAGAATAAAACCTTTTGTGACAATTTCTTGAAAGCTATGCTTATTAATACATATGCAGAATATTTATACAGCAAGAAAAAGTTTTGTTGCATTTCAACTTTAAAAACAAGATCAGAAAGTATCACATTTTCTTATGGTAATATTAATTTACTAGTTGGGTGTTATTACAGCTAAGCCAGGTTTGCATTAATTTTTTTAAAGCCATAGTCTCTCAACTCCACTGACTGGGGCTAATATATTAAGACACTTACAAAATCCTAAAGTAAATCAAATTGGTGACAATTTTACAACCTCAAATTTAGTTTGTAATAATGGGACAGACAAAAGTTTGAAATTGTGGCAAAAGATCAATTAATGAGAACTAGGAGATGGACAGATTTCCTCTTAAGCAGAGAGAATATGGATTTAACTGTTTACCATAAGAAAAGTGACAAATCCACCAGCCATCCATCCCCACCTGTGCCCTATTCTTTCCTTGTGTTTCTTTAGAGCCTTTTCAGCTATTTCCTGTGAAGCAAACTGCACGAAGGCCTCCCCCGTACTCCTCCCCTGGAAGTCCACCGGCAATGTTATCCCATTTGGCACGATTTCCAACCCTTCAACCCAAGGACAAATAACCCCAGTAGGGGGGCAATATTAACATCACAAGCCCAGAAATGATTCTTCTTATTAGCTTTAAATAAACCAGAACTTTAACTTTAGGTGAACGGTATGCTTTCAACAAGTACTCTTTAAATATGCATTGCAATTAATATGAAGTTCCACTATTAAAAGAAAGTACAACACGATTCTTAACACATCCCATGGGGCACCATATGCATTTGTATTTTTAAAAACTTGCTGCTTCACATAGGGTGCATTAAGAATTCAACAGTTAACACTTATCTATGCAATCATTGTATTGTTGAGAATTACACAATTTAATAGTTTCAAGCATTAAAACAACAGTTTTACTAAATTCAAAACACATGTTTTACCTCAACTTATATTTCAATGCTTTAAGTTACTGGAACTTCAAATTTTAAAAAAGTACACATTTAAACATTTTATGTAAAGTCAAACAAATCATAATCAACAAACATACAATCTAAAACTTTGAACAAACTATCTACACAGTACAATCATGCGTTCTTATGTTCTAACAGTAGTATGATTCACTTCTGGAAATTCCGTTTATGAAAAATCCTTTCCGTGGATACATTCCCAAGCTTACAAAAAGGGCTTAAAGCACTTTCCTAGAAGATATGAAATTATGTTCATATTTAACGTTGACAGATAGCATTCAATTCTCACCAATTTAGATAAAACAAAACAGATTTCAAAAATTCTGACAAAATATTAGGACTTGATACATTATCATCTAGTAGTCAAAATTGTAATACATACTATATAAACCATGAAAGGATTTCTTGCTTAATTCCAGCTTATCACGTCAAGAGAATTAATGGTACTTAAAATATGATGTAACGTTCTGTTAAACATGCAATCTTATCAGCTCTTCAGCATAAAAACATTCAAATACTTTAGGCCCAGAACAATTTCAAAATACTTTCTATGCTGTTAGTTCAGATACTGAGACAAGCATCCCACCTACACTTGCTGAATTTTAACTTTCAGTTAGCATTTCATACAGGCTGGCTAAGCTATGTTTCTGGGGGGATGAGGGGGCTATACGAAGAATTAAACCATTAGAAATATTTCTGGTTCTATGACCTAAGTGCCATATAATAGACACTAGCAAAGTTACAACCTAACTCATACTAATCTAAGGGTACAGGAGCTTACCTTTAACTTGAAGTACTCTGCTAAACAGTATCTGAGAAAAGTAGTTAAACTGTTGAGGATAGTCCTCAAAAGATCTACTCTGAACTAAGACATTAATTAAACAGGCAAAATTAACATTTTGGAAGTAATTCTGATTTCCACCTTTAAGATGGGCTTAAGTTATTTGAAGGTCTCCAGGAAAACAAACTCATCAGCATATACTTACAACCTATTTAGTACCTAGGCTACTCAACTGTAATGTCTACTCAATCAATTTGCCAGAAGCTAGCCAGAACTCACTGCTCAGCAACAAGACCACATACCTGAGAAGAACTGAACAATTTCTTCCTTGCTACATCCAAAGGGGAGTCCTCTAAGCCGTACAAAGCCATCATTGGCCGTGTCAGGACTATTTGGACCAGTATGCTTCAACACCCAATCCATTTCAACGTTGTTTGACTTGAATACTGAAAGAGGTGCTTAGAATTAGTCAATTTTGGAAAGTTATACAACCAAGTTCAGATTTCCTGGGTCTTTAGATAAGCTAGGAAGAGCTGCCATAAACTCCCTTAGATGACCATTTCCATGCGGTCAAATACCTAAAAATTCAGAAGGGGAAAGATCTCTACATGTTTAACACTGTATTTATTTTTACTAGGGCAGTAAATCAAACCTTCAACATATCTGTGTCCCATAGTTTCTCTGTCTTTTTTCAGGGCCAATTTGACTTCATCTTCTGATTCAAGTTCAACAAAAGCCTCGCCACTGGGTCTGCCTTCTCTGGTGTAGATGAAACGAATACCTTGAGCCCCATTTTGAATTTTGCAGTCTGGAAAGAAAACAACCGTTAATACAGAGTTTAAAACCTAAAACCACCTCTGGGTGATACAAATGAGAGTATTTTCACTCTGCATGGTGAGGCACACCTGTAATCCAGAGCTCAGGAGGCTGAGGCAAGAGACTGCCACTATTTGAGGCCAGCTTGGGCTACACAGTGAGTTCAAGGCCAGCCTCAACTACAGACACTCTGTCTCAAAAAAACAATACTTTAACATCAACAGTAAAAAGTAGGTCATTCGTAAAGCCAAACGACCAAGATACTACCAACTCTTAGCAGGTCTCTCCAGTACTTAAGCTGCTCTTCTCTCACCACCAAACAAGCTTATTCCGTAAATGGCACACTGCCCCAAAAGTCCACTTTTCAAAGCACTTTAATGAATTATGTCCCAGTCCTTGCTACTTAAGTTTCCACTGAATTTTTTTTTAAACCTGGACTATGTACCCCAAGCTGGGATTAACTCGTGGAGGTGCTCCTGCCTCAACCTCTTGAGCGCTAGGATTATAGGAATACGTCTTCAATGCATCCAGCATCAATGCTTTTTTTCTAACTTCTCAGGAAAAAAAAAATCTGGATCTCATGACTTTACAGCACTTTCTTAACAGTTTTGATCAGGATAACCTTTCAGACTTGCCTTACCAGCAGCCACATTACAGAACCTCACCCAATCCAAACCGCAAACTTAATACTCACCCGAGAGGGGGATCAGTGTTACCAAGCTAAAACGCTCCAAATTGCAGCTGAAGCCAAACCTAGTCTTGCCCCCTGCAAAAGTGGCTTCCAGCGTACTTCTTTTATTACAGATTTTCCCTTACCATAGCTAATTCTCATAGTCTAATATGAGTGGCTTTTCCCTAACTATAGTTTTCAAAATACAACTTTTTTTCTGTCTACTTCTACACTAACAAAGACAAGATTCCGCTTTCAGTTACCCTGGGAACTTACACGGTGAGGGGAGAAAAAAAAAAAAACAACAGGGGACAAAAGCCCTGCTTGTGTGTCCTCAAATGTAAAGTGAGCCAGATCAAGAACTTAGGAAGTGCGGACTTCACCACCGAGGCTGGTCTAGGAAAACTCAAGTGTGACGCGAATGTTAACCTCCCGAAGCAGGGTGCCAAGCACGACCCTTGGTACAAACTACCGATCGGCCACGTTCTCAAAGACGGGGAGCGTAACGCTCGTCGATCCCGGGGAGGCCTCTCGACGCGGCATCCATGCGACCGGCGGGCTTCGGCAGCAAGCCCGGGCCGGGCGGCGCGCGGCTCGCGCAATTTCCATTGCGTAACCGGCCCGGGCGGCGCGGGCGGCCGGGAGCGGCTCCGCCTGCAACCGACAGGGGGCGCCCGGCCGCCGCCCGCCGCACTCACCGGAGAAGAAGCGCTGCACCTCGTCGGCCGAGCAGGACCAGGGCAGGCCCCGCACCTTCACCACGAAGCCCTCTCCGCCTTCAGTGCCCAGCATCATGGTCGCCTGCAGAGTCCCGGCGTCCCAACAGCCTGCAAGGGGAGTCGGGCGGTCGGGCCGGACGCGCTCCGCGGCGGCCCCGCGCCGCCCCCCCGCCCGCGGAAGCCGCCCCCGAGTCCGTGCCGCCCGCAGGCGCCTGGGCCGCGCCCCCGCGGCCGCCCGAGCCCCCGGGCCGAGGCCCAGCGCCGAGGGATCGGAGCGCGGGCCGGCGAACGAGCGAGGAAATGGCGGCGGCCGCTTCCGCTCCGCCTCCTCCTACATCTCACACAATAGAGGCGGCGCGGCCTACAGGCCCCGGCGGCGCCGCCAGCACGCAGCGCGCCCTTCGCGGCCCCCAGAGGCGGCCCGCAGCGTCCCCAGGCCCTCCAGCCTCTGCCCGAGGCTCTGGGGCCCGCGAGCCTCCCAAAAACCGCATCCTCCGAGGTGGCCGGGAGACAGACCAGAACCCGCAGACACTCACCTACACAGACGCGTCCGGCGCGACTGAGAAGAAATGGCCAACGCGCGCCTGCGCAACCTAAATAAGGCCCCTCGAGCGTGCTCTGCGCACGCGCAGCCAGGTGCCCGCACCGCCCCTTGCGTCACACAGCGCCGAGGCGCATGCGTAACATCAAAATCCGGTTCCCTCCTCCCGCCTGCCGCTGCTTCCGCGCGTGCGTTTCGGACTCAGCTGCCCCCACTTCCTTAAACCCGCGGGACTTCTTTGGCGCCTGCGCCCTCTCGCGAATATTGAATTTGGATCCTCGGCGGTTTAGCGTTTCGTTTTGTGCGCATGTGTCTTCTTTCAAACGGCTCTCGGGTCCGGGGTGGGGGAGGGGCATGGCGGCGGTCGGGCTGAAGGAGCTCGGAGCTCAGGAACTGGTAGAGGTGCTTTTCCCCTACACTGGACGGCCGGGAAGGAGGGGCACGGCTACCTTCTCGCCCCGCCGCCTGTCCTCGAGGCGCTGGGGGCTGCCGACCTCCACGGGGACCTCGAGGTGCCCCCTGGCGCCAGGGGCCGCTCCCGCTGTCCGGGTCGCGGGGAAGCGGGAGCCGGCAGAGCTGGCCGAAAGGGGTCTTGAGGAGGGAGCCAGGCAGGCGCGAGCGGCCGGCGTGTAGAGCTCGGGGTCTGCACCGGAACCTGCGAGCACAGGTTCCTTCACGAGACGACAGAAAAACGGGACTCCCTTGTATTCCCTTTTTTGCTTTTGGAGACAGGGTCTCGTGTGTGGGTCAAGGATGGCTTTGAACTCACGGCGATCCTCCTGCCTCAGCCTCCGAGTGCTAGGATGACAGACCTGAACCACCACGCCCAGTTTAGTTTTTGTTTTTTTTTTTTTCTGTAAAGACATCTTTCATCCTACATGTTTCTGTAGTGCCTGTAGTACCAGTTACCTGGGAGGTGACAGAAGGATCAAGACCAGCCTGGTAGCCGAGTGTGGTGGTGCGCGCCTGTAATCCCAGTATGCCTGTAATCCAGCACTTGGAAGGCTGAGAGGAAGATCGTTGCAGAGTTCGAGGATACTCAAGGCCAGCCTGAACTGCATAGCAAGACCCTGTCTCAAAAAGACAAAAAAAAAGACCATCCTGGGCAACACACTGTTGTCTCAAGAAAAATAGTGAATCCCAGCACTGTAGGAGGCTGAAGCAGGAGAATCCCAAATTCCAGCCCAGCGAGCAATTTAGGGACTTAGTGGGACTCTGTCTCAAAATAATGAAAATAGTAATCTAAGGATGGACAAAGGCCCTGTATTCAATTTCCAGTACTGCTCAAAAATTCATCTTTTCCCCTTTTTACAACATGGCTACACTCCTAAAGTTTTTATTTTTCCTAATTCTTTTCTAAAATTTGCTGGAACTCTCTTCCATAAAGAGGAAATTTGGGGTTTTTCTTTTGGTTTTTGAGGCAGGGTCTCACTACATAGTTCAGGCTGACCTTGAACTCACTGTGTAGCCCAGGCTGGCCTCAAATTTATGGCAATCCTGCCTCAGCCTCCCAAGTGTGGGGTTACAGGCATGAGCCACCACTCTTGGCTAACAAGAGGAAATATACTATGTAATTATCACAGAAGGATAAGATGATTTCCTGAAGAGATTTCTAGAAGTCAATTATTCAGTGAAAGGCGCTGAGTATTTTTACCGCGAGTACTAAAAGCTACTTGCTCCTGACAGTGCTCTGGCGTTGTTAGCTTTGCATGACTCCCTTTCAGCCAACACAGAAATTCCTCCTAACATTGAAGGAAAAAACCATGTCTCTCATTTGCACTTGTCTGATAACCAGTGAAGTACAATAAATGCAATATAGACAATTTTCTAATATAAACTGTCAAAATTTTTCAAAGTTTTCTCATATATAAGTTCAACTTTCCTCAGTGATCCTTGTCTTGGTATACTTCCCATTCCATAACGGACTTTGTGTATGTGTGTCCGCGTCTGTGCTTGTGCATCCACACACACACACACACACACACCTGTGGTACTAGGCATTCACCCAGGGCCTTTGCACAGAGCTACATCCCCAGCCTGCTTTGTGTTGTTCTTTTTAGGGTAGGGTCTCACCAAGACTCTAAATTGCTTAAATGGGGCTCAAATTTGCAATCTTCCTGCCTCAGCCTCCCAAAGTTCTGAGATTTCCAGTGTGTACCACTACACCAAAGTTGAATTTAGGTGGTACCAATACTGGCAGATCCGCTGGCACAGTAGCCATCAAGAAGTAAATGTTGGGCCAGATGCTATAGCACTTGCCTATACTAGATACTCAGGAGGCTGGTGTAGAAACAACATAAGTCTGAGGCCAGCCTGAGCAACACAGTGAAATCTTGTCTCAAAAAATAAGAGATTTAGAGGTGCTGAGCACGATGGCCTATACGTATAATCCTAGCACTCAGGACCCTGAGGCAGGAGGCTTGGAGGATTACTGTGAGTTCGAGGCCAGCCTAGACTACATAGTGAGTTCAAGGCCAGCCTGAACTGCATAGTAAGACCCTGTCTGTGGTGGCCCACAGCTCCCAAAGGGGGATGGGGTGACAAGAAGATGGAGAAATAAAGATAAGAGACAGAAAGCCAGCGTCAGGTGGAGCCCCACTCAGGATGGGGGAAGGACCTGCTCAGTCAGCACAGCACGTTATTTACACATTTGGCAGGTGGGTGTCACATGACGCCCCTTTGCCTAGCAACCCACTGCTTAGCTTGTGTCCAGGCTCAATGTTCTCTGAATGAAAGCAGCTAGCTCAGATGGTTTGCTTGTTCCCCAGCCCGCCCCGCCTCGCCCCACACCTGTGACCTGTCTCCAGCTTCAGCTGCTCCCTACACCTGTCTCCAAAAGCAGTGGCATTGCATCCTCACCCACCTGGTCACTGGATGTGCCATACATGATTTTCCCAAAGTCAAAATAACTATGAAAGCTGGATGTGGTGTCACACACCTATACTCCCAGCACTTAGGAGGCTGAGGCAAGAGGATCATGAAGAGTTTGAGGCCAGTCTTAGAAGTACATAGTGAGTTTAAGATCAGCCTGCACATAGTGATACCCTGATCCAAAAAAAAAGAAAAAGAAAGAAAATGGAAGGTAAATGTTTTGAATCAATTCAGGACTTTTGAGACAGCCAGGATAGCACAACTAAAGACAGTCACAAAAGAAGACTCAGACCTGCTTCAAAAAGTGGCAAGAGGGGCCAGGAATATAGCTCAGTGGCATGGTGCCTACCTGGCAAGCACAAGGTCCTGAGTTTGAGTCCCAGTTCCAAAAAAAGTACAAGGAATACAATCATTATATATGGCAAATGTGTGCAACAAAACAATACAACATAATACAATAAAACATACAATAAAATTTTAAAACAAGCAAATCCATTAAGAAAAAAGCAAGCCAGATGTGATAGCACACATCTTTAATCCCAGCACTTGGGAGGCTGAGACAGGAGAATGGTCTCATTTAAGGCCAACCTGGGCTACATAGCAAAACCCTATCTCTAAAAATATGTGTAAATTTTTTTAAGGTGATAAGAGTGATGGGATAAGAATATTCAAAGCCGGGGGAGCATTTTGAGAGGGATAAACAGCAATGTGTCTTTTATTGTAATCAATTTTTAAATTTAAATACTATATCATGCTTTGTAGTTTGTTTTTTGAAGGTTCTTGTTTTTGTTTGTAGATGGGGGGTGCGGGAGTTGGCTGGTTTTTTGCTTTGAGACAGGTACTCGACATGTAGTCCAGGCCAGCCTTGAGCTCACTATGTAGCCCAAGCTGGCTAAAACTTGTGGTCATCTTCCTGCCTCAGCCTTGTTTGTTTTTAAGACAGGTTCTCTCTGTGGAGGTCAAGATCATTGACCTTAATTCTTTCCACAATTCTGGTTGCAGACCTGGTTGTACAAGAACTGAACTTCAATAGTTAGTTTCAACTGCTGAACTTATGGGAAATTTTGCACTTGTGGCTGCGCTTGCAGATTTGATTCATTTTCTCAGTGAGAATATTCTAGATTTTTGCTGTAGATAGTTAATAAATGTTTGATTAGGAGGTGCTGCATGCACCAGGGCCTTATGGAGATGTAATGTGATACAACTTCCTAAAATCCAAAAAGCTCTGCATTCTGCAACATGTAAAATCTTTAACATTTTTTAGAGGAAGAAAGGTTTATTTAGTTCAGTTTGTGGAAGTTTCATTCCATATTCAGCTGGCTCCAGCGCAGGGTGGTGTGGCAGAGAGATAAACAGTTCATCATGGTGGAGCTCAGCAAAAGCATCAAGGGAGAGAGAGAGGAAGACAGAGACAAACAGGAATGCTTTAAATCTGTAGGCAGCACAGACATTTAGGGTTGGCAGACCCACCGTCCAGGGGCTGGTGGGGACGCAGGGTGAGGGGACTGGGCCAGCCAAGTCTGCGTGAGCAAGGGACACTGTCTTCACTCAGCTTGCACTGTGATTGCAGATGCTGCGGGCCAAGCACTTCAAAACAGAGGAGCCTGGGCCAGCAGCTGCAACCCGCAGCTGTGGGCCAAGTCCCTGAGCCTTCCTTGCTGTGCCACAGGGTGGCAGAAGGCCTCGCATGGTGAACACACAGAAGAACCAAGCTTTGATAATGAGTCCCCTCTGTGGGAGCCCACTCCTGAGATAATAACATGAATTCATTTTTGAGGGCAAAGCCCTCAGCACTTGATCTCTGTCACTGATTTTTTTTCGATGCTGGAAACTGAACCCAGGATCTGCACACTGAGCTATATCCCCAGCACTTTTTCAAAAAAATTTTTTTTGGTTCTAGGAATCGAACTCAGGATCTTCTGCTTGCCAGGCAGGTGCTGTGCTACTGAGCTATATCCCCAGCCTTTACATATGTATTTTGAAGGTGGTTGTGGTACCACACACCTGCGATCCCAGCATTCAGGAGGCTGAGGCAGGAGGATCAATGTGAGCTCGAGGCCACGCTGGGCTAGATAGTGAGTTAAAGCCGGCTGGGGATATAGCTCAGTAGAATAAGCGCCTGCCTAGCAAGCGCAGGGTCCTGAGTTCGATCCCCAGTACCGCCAAAAAAAAAAAAAAAAAAAAAATTAAAAAAGTGAGTTAAAGCCATCCTGTATTATATAGTGAGACCCTATCTGAAAAAAACAACAAAAATTTAAGATAGGATCTCACTAAATTGCCCAAACTGGGGTCCAATTTGTGACTGTCCTGATTCAGCCTCCTGAGTAGCTGGGATTACAAATCTGAACTATACAGCGAGACCCTGTCTCAAAAAAATAAAAAGTTGTACTTCCACGACTGCCCTGGTGATTAAGTGGGCAACACAGGAACTGTGCTGATTATATGCAAACCTGAGCGACAGTCCCAGTAAACAGTGGGGGCAGAGGCAGCTGGGAAGAGGCTGCAGCCCAAGCAGGGAAGTCCGCCTGCCCTCACACCACTTCCAGCCCAGACCTGAGGCAGTGGGTGGACAGGGCCACAGCTGGGGAAAGGGCATGGCCTAGAGCCCACTGTATAGGGACCAGCCCCCCTCTGCATCAAACGTCAGCCCAGGGCTGCACTGCACAGGTCTAGACACAACCGATAAAGGTACCCTGGTGACACTGTCCTCTCTGCAGGCAGCCAGGGGACCTCTGAGGAGCCAACCCTGGCCACAGGCAAGTCCAGCCCCACTGTGGCAGGAGCTCAATCTCAGCCCACCCAAACCTAAGCTTGAAACCTGGCCCGCCCGGCCCCCAGCCAGAGCTCCTTGCTGCCTGTCCTCGCTGCACGGAGGCCCATCCTCAGGGAAACCCTGGATCTCCCTGCGGCTCTCTGGTGCCTGCGTAACTCTGTACCCAAGACACCAGGAACCGGGACAAGGCCCCAGTCCAGGAACGCTAGGACCAGTCTGGCCTCCCGATGCACTGCCTTTATATATAAATGTGTTTGACTGGCTAAGGAGCTCTAAATCTAGGGCAAGGTGCGGTTGAGCGGTACAGCACTTGCCTGCATGCACACGACCCCACATGTGACCCCAGCACTCCCTCAAACTCGGCACTCCTGAGGCTTCTTGGTTTGCAGTTTCCCAGTGTGGTGCTGTTTGTGGCACTGAAGAGTGACCTGGGGCCTCGTACATGCCAGCCAAGCACTCTTCAGTTCTGTTTTTGAGACAAGGCCTCACTATATAATTCAGGCTGACTTTGAACTCACTACATAGCCCGGGATAGCCTCTTGGGGACCCTCCTGCCTCAGCCTTTCAAATACTGAGATTATAGGCATCGGCCACCACATCTGCTTTTAGCCATATGCTTTGCCACAAAACTATATGCCCGGGCTTCTCCTGGTAATGTCTTTATCAGTTTTTTTTGGGGGGGTGGCAAGGCCTCACTGTATTGTTCAAACTGAACTTGAACTCACTGTGTAGCCCAGGCTAAGCTTGAACTCATGTCGATCTTCCTGCCTCAGCTTCCTGAGTGGTGGGATTGCAGAAGTGCACCACCATGCCCCGCCTGTCAGGTGTCTGTGAAGGTTAACCTGGGCTCCAAAAGGAGCTGAGCTCCTCCTCGGTTCTGTACATGAGATTGGTACTTCTTTTTATTGAATATTTGATAAAATTGACCAGTGCAGCTATCCAAGCCCGACTTATCTGCTGAGGAAGGTCTAAGTGACAGATGTGGTTTCTCTGCCTGCTCCTTTGCAAGCCCCAGCCTCAAGGCAATGTCCTTGTGTCTGCTCAGAGGACCAGCAGCAGAGGGGCGCCCGGCCGGTGCAGCCCGCATCCAGACGGTGAGCGCCAGGCCGTGGCCAGCAGGGGGCGGCAGAGTCCCCGCCTGCAGAGTCCCTCCTGCAGGGCTGCGGCTGAGGCTGCGCCTGTGTGTGCAGTGCCGCCCCCCGCAATCCCCCCACCCCACCCGCTTCCCTGTGCTTCCAGCAGCCGCAGTCTCAGGTGCCCGCTGGGGCCGCACCAGGTAAAAGACTTGATCTCCGCCAGAATTTGTCTTGTTTCTTTTTTTTTTTTTTTTTTTTTTTTTTTGGTCCAGGCCCTCACACATACTAGGCAAGCACCCTACCATTCAGCGACAGACACCCCCAGCCCTCTATTTTTAATTTTTATTGTGAGATGGGGTCCTGGCTTAGTGGCACAGATTGGCCTCCCAAGTACGATCCTCCTGCCTCAGCCTCCCAGGACCTGGGATTACAGGCTTGCATCACCATGCCTGGCGAAAACACTGCTCTTACTTACCAGTTTATGCTTCCTGTGAGCCATCGCGTATTCTGTGGGCTGCATCTGAGCTGGCCTGGCTGCTTGCAAAGCAGAGCAAGTGCCGTGTGAAGAGGTCAGAGCCCTCGAACCCACTTGGTGGGAATGGCCAGTGGTTTCGCCCTGGGGGAGCGGCCTGGGGTTTCTTCTATAATTTTGACACATTAAACTGGGAATGAGGGCGCACACTGTAATCTCAGCTACTCATGAAGCTGAGGCAGGGTGGTCACAAATTTGGAGCCAGTGTAGGGAACTTCTTAATTCTGTTGAAACAGGTTCTTGCTAAGTTGCACAGTTACCCAGGCTAGTTTGAACTTGTGATCCTCCTGCCTCAGCCTCAATTGTGTCAACATGGATGGGTCTTAGGTGAAATTAGCACTGCATAGAAAGGCCAGCACCACATGATCTTGCTCAGATATGGACTCTAAAAAAGCTGATTTCCTAGAAACTGGGAGTAGAATGATGCAGATAACCTGATCACCACATGGTGCCCCCTGCTCAAGTGCAACTTTTTTTTGAGACAAAGTCTTGCTATGTAGCTCAGGCTGGCCTCAAACTCACAGTGATCGTCCTGCTTCAGGCTCCCAAGGGCTGATATTATAGGCTTGCACTACCATGCCTGGTTTAAGTGCAATTTTTGTGTTTTTATGTATGAATTAAAATTTTTCATTTAAAAATGGAGATTAAGGGCTAGGGTGTGGCTCGGGTAGAGCCTTTGCCTTGCGTGCACAAGGCCCTGGGTTCCAGCCCCAGCACCACAAAGAAAATGAAGATTAAGGGCATGTACATGTATGTGTACCAACTCCCCACAAAGAATATAAACATTTTGTACTACACATATGTACTATACTAATACAATAAAAGCTTTGTGTCTTTTTTTTAGTCATTGTTTTTGAGACAAGGTCTTGCTGTGTGGTTCTGGCTGCCTTCAACTTAGAAATGATTCTGATCCTCCTGCCTCAGCCTCCTGAGAGTTGAAATTACTGGAGTGCCCCACCACATCCAGCTAGAATTATAAAATTTTGGTATGTGCAGGGCTAAGGGTGCAGCTCAGTGGTAAAGTGCTAGTCCAGCTGTGAGGCCCTGGGTTCAATCCCTAGTGCTGCCAAGGCCATTTCTGTGTGTGGATGAAATACTGGGCGGGAACAGAAAGCAACAGAGGCAGTGGCAGTGGCCCCCCAGGAGGGCAGGCGCCACACAGCGCTTGCTTTGTGGCTCCAGGGCCAGCAGGCCTGCTCCCAGGACTCCCCACAGAGCCACTTGGTCCGTTTTCTGTTACCAGGAAAGGCCTGAAACTGGGAAGCACATAAAAGGGAGATGTTTATTTTGGATCAGGGACTGGACTGCTGGGCTTCCAGTTGAGAACCACAGGCCACACCAGGTGTGGTAGCAAAACTGCAGGGCAAGAAGATGCCCCCAGAGGAGCTGCTCCAAGACAGTCTACACCCTGAGATGTATTCATCTCAGTTCTTCTTCTTCTTTTTTTTTTTTTTTTTTTGCAGTACTGGGGATTGAACTCAGGACCTTGTACTTGCCAGGCAGGTGCTTATTCCACTGAGCCACATTCCCAGCCCTGAGATGTATTCATCTGTTTAGGTACCAGAGTGCTTCCCCCGGCCTCGGCCTTGTGGCGCTCCTGCCCTCCAGAGCTCACGCCAGCTCCACCTGGCAGACCACATTTCCACCTGGCCACGCCGTTCCTACCCACCCTCCTGCCCCGTGCAGGTCCACATGCACAGGACCCAGCCCTGGACACGGGCTTCCTGTTACCACTCCCCTTTTTGTTTTAATTTCTGCATTTTGCTCTTCAATAAGTTTTGTGGTGCCGAAGGGAAACAAGGCCTCACACCCTGGGGTAAGCACCTGAGTACCGAGCTGCACTCCAGCCCCCAGCCCCTCTCAGTGGGACAGCAGATGACCCGCAGTGAGTGGGATCTGTCGGTGCTCATGACAACAGAAGTGAAACAAACCCCAAGTGCTGGGACTGATGGTGGAGGCAGAGCCAGAGCAAGGAGCACTCAGCGCTCAGCGCGGGGCGGAGAGGAAAGACGCGTGGGCGACAGGGCGCTCGTGCTCCTGGACAGGAGCTGCTCAAGCAGGAGCCTTCTGCGCCACGCCGGCCCCATCCTGGCCATCAGAGGCCAGTATGCACGTCTGCCTGGCAGGCACACCTGTCAGTGGCCCTTTTATCCTGAGTGTGTCTTCAGTCACTCCTCTCCGGGGTGTGCAGGTTCTGCTTCCTGGACAGACACTTCTGTTTTTCTCCTTGAGCTGTACTTCCTCCATCTTGGTAATGGACAGCAGCCCATACCAGACACTGATCCTACCAGCACCTTGATCTTGGACTCCCCGGCCTCCAGAACTATGGTAAATTCATTTATATTATTATTATTTTTTAAAAAACGTCACACTGCCTATGCTTTTCTGGCTAATACCAGCTGTGTATCTCTAACCTGGAAATCTGAAGTCCAAACCACTTCAAAGTTTGAAGCTTTTTAAGCAACACAATCCTCGAAGAGGAAAACTCCGCACTGTTGTGGCTTGGATTGCAAATGGCCCTATGTGCCACAGGCTTGGTCACCAGCTGTGGAGAGACGGGAAGAAGGTGCTGGTAAGGCTAGAGGAGAAGCGAGGGCTCTGCAGGGGCCTTGAGGGGAAACTAAAACCTGGCCCTCTCCTCCTCTTCCTGCTTCTGGTCCAGGAGGTCAGCAGTGGTGCTCGACTGTGTGCTCCGTTCTGTGATGCTCTTCCTTACCACAGACCCGGAACGGGCCAGGGGACCACAGGCCGAAACCTCTGGAAGCAGGAGCCAAAGCCAGCCACTCTTGTTTGTAGGTTAACTGTCTCTGTGTACACTGTCAAGGCTATAGAAAACGGACATGGTGATAAAAAACCAGCACGCCATGAAACTTTGTTTCGTGCACAGAATTACTCAGCACATTATGTAAAATTACTCAAAGGCAGAGTATTATGCTGCACACTCTAATCCCAGACTTTGGGAGGCTGAGGCAGGATTGCAAGTTTGAACCCAACGTGGGGAATTTAGCAACCTAGCAAGACCTTGTCTCAGAAATAAGAAGTAGTGCTGGGCATAGCAGTGCACAACTATACTCCCAGCACTCTGAGGCTGAGACAGGAGGATTATTGTGAGTTCAAGGCCAGTCTAACTACATAATGAGTTTAAGGCCAGCCTGAGCTACATAGTTCAAGGCCAGTCTAAACTATATACCAAAATCCTGTCTCACAGATACCTAAATAAATAAATAAAAAGTAAAAAAGAGGGGGGGCTGGGGATGTAGCTCAGTGCAAAGATCCTGGCTTCAATACCCAGTATCACTAAACAGACAAATAAATACACAGCCCTAAGGCTATAATGTGCATATAAAATACAAATTAAAAATTTTTGTTTTGTTATTTGAGATAAGATCTCACTGTGTAGCTCAGGTTGGTCTTGAACTCACTATGTAGCCCAGGCTGGCATTGAACTGACGGCAATCCTCTTGCCTCAGCCTTCCCAGTGCTGGGATTAGAGGCATCACCCACAATGCCCAGCTATTTTATTTTATTTCATTTTACTTTATTTGAGGCAGGGTCTTGCTATGTATGGGTTAGGGTTAAGGTTAGAGTCCTTGAACTCACTATGTAGCCCAGACTGGCCTTGAACTCATAGCAATTCACCTGCCTCAGCCTCCCAAGTGCTGGGATTATAGGCCTAAAGCACCACACCCAATAAATTTTGTGTTTAGACTTGGGTCCATCTTCAAGAAATCACACAAATATTCCAAAATCCAAAAAAGTAAAATGCAGTATCTGAAACAACTCCTGTCCCAAGCATTTCAGACTAACCTAGTACTCTATTCCAAGCGGCCAGCTGCACTGTCAGCACTGGCCTTTTACTGGCCTTTTTACAGTCCCAGCTGCCACTGGGACCCATACTGGTGGGCAGAGCCAAGGACAGAGCATCTGACTGCAGGCAGAAGCCCTGGTCTTACCACCACTCCTGACTGAGCTTGCTTCTTTCCAGTTCCGGGGTTTGCCTCCAAAGGGTATTGCTTAGAAAAGGGTCTCCTGCTGGGCACCAGGGCACATGCCTATAATCCCAGCTCCTTAGGAGGCTGAGACAAGGACTGTGAGTTTGAGGCCAGGCTGGGCAATTGAACCAGAGCCCTATCTCAAAATAAAAATAGAGAAGCCAGTGTGATGGTTCATGCCTATGACCCCAGCACTCAGGATGCTGAGGCAGGAAAATCACCATCAGAGTGAGGCCAGCCTAGGCTATATAGTGAGTTCAAGGCAACTCTGAACTACATAGCAATATATGCCCCCTCCAAAAAAAGCAAACAAAATAAAGAGAAGCAGTTCACTCCTGGGTTCCGGAACAATAAATAAAGGTAGATAGATAGATAAACCCTCCCCATAAGCCGTGTGCATCTCCCCGTGGGCTGCTGCTCAGCACCCCTACTGCCTTGGGTCCATGTTACTGCTTGTGGCTGGTACAGCTCTTGCTCCACATTTTCAAGTGTATGAGAGATTTTTCTTTCTTTCTTCCTTTCTTTTTTTTTTTTTTTTAAAGGAGTAAAGGTTTATTCAGCTCTCAGTCTGTAAAGGTGTCAGTCTGTAATCTGCTGGCTCCAAGACAGGGTGGCACATGGCGGAGGGCCAAGGTTCATGGTGGTGGGAGACAGCAAAAGCAACAAAAGGGAGCCGTTCATGGTAGCCAGAAGGTAGCAAAGCAATGAGAGCTCTTTTTTTTATTTGTTTGTTTGTTTGTTTGTTTGTTGCCAGTACTGGAGGTGGATCCCAGGGCCTTGTGTATGTTAGGCAAGCACTGCACCACCAAGCTACGTCCTCAGCCTCTGCCTCTATTTGTTGTCGGAATCTCACACATCCAGTTTGAGTCCTGCCCTGAGTGTGTGCCTCAAACTGTGAGGTTTTTTCTTTTTTTTAAACTGTGAGTTTGGGGCCAAGCTGGGCAATTGAGCCCATCTCAAAATAAAAATAGAGGGGGCTGGGGGTATAGCTCAGTGGCATAAGCGCTTGCCTGGCAAGCGCAAGGTCCTGAGTTCGACCCCCGGTACCGGAAAAAAAAAATTAAAAAAATAAAAATAGAGAAGCCAGTGGGATGGTTCATGCTTATGACTCCAGCACTCAAGAGGCTGAGGCAGGAAAATCACCATCAGAGTGAGGCACCTAAAGCTACCTGCAGACTCAAGTGCCTTGGCTTGAGTCTCCCTAAAAGCCAAGCTTGAGCCTGGAACTGGGGTGGGCACTGTACTGGTAGACCCAGGAAGCATGGGGGATGGGGAGTGTGGCAAAGGGTAAGAAGAAAACTGGAGCAGGTGTGCTCTGGCCGTCCCCGTGGGAGCAGGTGGCCCTGACAGCACTGATAGAAACCGAGACCCACACGGAACCGGACCAGACCTTCTGACGCGAGAGAAGTCTTTATCGGGGGAGGGACAGAGCAGCAGGCTACCTAGCGGACCAAGGTAGCCCCGAGCTGAGGAAAGCGTGGGCCTTTAAGCTCTTTTTTCTGGCGGGGGTGGGGTGGGGTGAGGAGATGTCCCTGGGCCAGAACAGGCTGAGCCCCAAGCAGCGAGGAGGGTGTCCAGACCAGAAGCCTGAATGGCAGGAGTTGCCCATGTCAGAACGACCCAGCAGGTGAACTGCCAGAGTAAATGAGGGCGGGGGTAGCTTTTGTGGCCGAGGGGAACTGAAGTGGAACAGGTAAGGGAAGGAGAGAAATATTGAGAGCTAAAGTTTTCCCACGAAGGGGGTGAGGCTGGCTGCCTTGTGACTTATCATTCCAGACTTAATCTAATAGGAATAAGGATGGCCAGTCTTGTCGGTGGCTACTCCTCGCTGAGGAGGGGCGTTGTTAAGTCTGTTTTTGGGTCGTCAGTTGGGACCAGCTGAAATTGGAGATCTAAAAGAAGCATAAGGTTAAAATTTTTGAGTTGTTAATGTTTGGACCATGTTGCAAATGAGAGAAAAAACGCAGGGCACTGCAAGGAGGAGAGCACAAATGGTGGTGAGGGGTCCCAACAGCGGGAGCAACCAAGGAAGGAGGCTGACCCAGATACTTGACATGGGACAGGATTCGCTGTGGAGGTGTTGGGCTCGGTTTTTAAGTTGCTGGATTTTTTCTTGGACAGGGCCAGACTGGTTAGCATAGATGTAGCATTTTCTCCCAGGAAGAGACATGTTCCCCTTTTTTTCCGGCGGTGAGCAGATCCAGCGCCTGTCTGTTTTGGAGGACGACTCCTGCAAGCTGATCTAGCTGGGAATATATCAAAGAAAAAGTGTTGGCCACCTGATTTGGATGATCTGGTGGTTGGCTAACTGGTGGGAGGTTAGAAGCAACCCAGTTTGCAATGCTGGGGCTGCCAGAGCTCCCGCCAAGACTGACGCACCCAGAGCTACCCTGATGGAGACGCTACGTCGGGAGCGCTCAGGTCGGTGAATTCCCCGTCCGTGTAGATCTGTAGGCTGGGGAGAGGGAGAACTGCAAGGCAGACCATGCTAGGGGGTAACGGGGACAGAGGGGGAACTCGCACAGGAAGAAGTGAGGGTGAGGGAGGGGAGAGCTGGAGTCCGATTGCAAGGACTGAGCTCAGGCAGCTGGGTGATCCATGGCAGGTGCGGTCAGCCCCGGGGGTGGGGGGATTTATCAGGCTGAACCTGCAAAGGGGCTAAGTTTTTGTCAGGTTTTGGTGAACATTAGTCTGCATAGGATCAGAGGAGGTTTCCGGTCAGGGAGAGAAGAGGCAAGTAATTAGCGAGAGGGCTTGGAGCAGCAGGGAGAAGCTGCAGAAAAGGCCGTCCGTACATGAGTTCAAAGGGGCTGAGGCCAGAGGGTTGGCGAGGGGCAGCATGAAGCCGGGTCAGGGCCGTAGGCAGGAGGGATGGCCACGACCGCTGAGTCTCTACTGAGAGCTTAGAGGGATGCTCCTTAAGGAGATGATGAGCCTTTTCTACCTTACCTGAAGACTGAGGGCGGTAGGGAGTGTGCCAGCCCAGTGGATGTTGAGGGCCTGTGAAACTTGTTGGGTGACTTTGGAGATGAATCCCAGTGGATTGTCTGACTGAATGGAACGGGGTAGGCCGAAACGGGGAATGATTTCTGTGAGCAGGGTCTGTGTGACGGTATCTGCTGTTTCATGTGAGGTGGGGAAGCTTCTATCCATCCTGTGAGTGTGTCCACCCAGGTGAGGATGTATTGGAGTTTTCTGAGCCTGGCATGTGGGTAAAGTCAATTTGCCAGTCTTCTCCTGGTACTGTTCCCCTAAACTGGTGTGGGGGAAAAGTGAGAGGAGGTCGAAGAGAGCCTTGTGGGTTTGTTTTGGAGCATACTGTGCATCGTGAGATGTCCCGTAGTAAGGGAGTTAGGTCAGGATACAAGATGATGGGGTCTAGGAGTCTTTTTAGCAGTCTCCTCCTATGTGTAAAGAGTTGTGTAGTTGGCTAAGGAACTGTTGGGAGTGGTCATCTGGGAGACAGTACTTCCCGTGCAGGAGGAGCCAGTCCTCTGGGCCAAGGGAAGCACCTTTTTGGGACAGTTGCTTGAGGTGTGTGTCTGAGTAGGTGAACTCAGTGGGATATAAAGTGGGGGCAACTAAGGCCTGGATGCTAAGAGGGAAATTGGGGGGTGGCCATGGCTGGAGGGCTGCCAACTTGGCTGCTTTATACTGAGGTGGCACTAGGGAGGAGGTCAGTTCAGAGCAGGAGTGTGTGGGCTGTGCATTTGAAAGAGGAAGGAGAGATGCTGGATTGAGGGTCCCACAGAGCTTTAGTGAGACCTGAGGGTTCTCAGTGAAGGTGAGGTAAAAGAGTTGGAGGCGAGAGGGAGCTAGAAGATGTAGAGCTTGGTGTGAGAGATGGTCCATGAGACGGTGGGGGGAACAAACAGTAATCTGCCCCTGGAATGTTTTGGGCTTCCTGAGTTAGGGTGGCAGCAGCTGCCAGAGCTCTAAGGCAAGGAAACCAACCTTGTGTTTTTAGGTCTAGCTGTTTGGACAGATATGCTATGGGGGAAAAATCTGGGCCCTTGTATTGACCAGGACTCCTAAGGCTGTTCCATGAGATTCTGAAGTGAAGAGGTGAAGGGGTTGGGTCGGATCGGGAAGGGCAAAGGCGGACGCCTGCCGGAGCAGAGTTCTGATCCCAGGAAAGGCCCGGAGGACAAGGTGGGTGCCTGCTGGGGGTTCGTCCTGGGGTCCACGAGCAGCACCATACAGTGGTTTAGCCAGGAGTGCAAAGCAGGGGACCCACAAGCGGAAGTACCCTGCAAAGCCAAGGAAAGATTGGACCTGTTGTTTTGTAGTGGGGGGGGCCAAGGAGCGGAGGGCCTCCCCACAGTCGACAGTGAGATCCCTCTTGGTGGGTGTAAGTTGGAACCGCAGATAATGAACAGAGGGGAGAGAGAGCTGAGCCTTTGTTTCAGAAACACAGTAGCCCTTTTGGGAGAGAAAGTTTCGGAGCAGAGTGGTGTGGAGGTGAGAGAGGTGAGGAGAGGGGCTGCATAGGAGCAGGTCGCCTAAGTATTGGAGCAGCTGACTGGGTTTGAGGTCTAAGGTGGCCAGATCGGTCATGAGAGCCTGGCCGAAGTAGTGGGGGCTGTCCCCCAATCCCTGTGGGAGAGCGGTCCAGGTTAGCTGTGAAGTGATCTGCGTGATGGGATCTTCCCAGGTAAAGGCGGAAAGTGGGTAGGAGGAGGGGTGCAGGGGAATAGTGAAGAAAGCGTCCTTAAGGTCGAGAACTGAGAAGTGGGTCGTGCCGGGTGGGATACGGCCGAGGAGAGTGTACGGGTCAGGGACTGCGGGGGTGCAGGGCGGATACCTGAGTTAATGAGGCGGAGGTCTTGGACAAGCCTGTAAGAGCCGCTGGGTTTGATAACGGGAAGGATGGGGGAGTTGTATGGGGAGTGTGTAGGAGTGAGTTTTTGACTGAGGAACCAGTCAATAAGGCGCTTTAACCCTAGTTGGTGTCTGAGTGAAATAGGGAACTGGGGGCGGTTGGGAAAACTGGAGGGGCTCTGGGTAGTCAAGATAATGGGACGGTGGTGTCGAGCCACCGTGGGTAAGCTACTTCTTTTTTTTTTTTCCGGTACCGGGGATCGAACTCAGGACCTTGCGCTTGCCAGGCAAGCGCTTATGCCACTGAACTATACCCCCAGCCCCCACCGTGGGTAAAGGAGGGGTCCGACTGGTTACCTGTGGGTGGGGACGGGGAGAACGGGAGGATGGCCAGGAGCAGCGATGGAAAAAGAGGTTTTAGGAAGGAGAGTGCAATGTGTAATTTGGTGAGGGCATCCCGCCCCAGCAAGGGAATGGGACACCTAGGCATTAGGAGAAAGGACTGAGTAAATAACCTAGAGCCAATCAGGCAAGGTAGGGGGCCTGTGGTGAGAGGGCGTTGGGGAGAACCCTCGACCCCAACAACCGTGATCTCAGATGGAAATGTTTGATCAGAAAAGCTGGGGAGAATGGACCGGGAGGCCCCTGTATCAACGAGGAAGAAAATCGACTTACCCGCCACCTGGACTTTTACCCTGGGCTCCTCAGAAGACAGCAGGATCTCGTCTGCCTCGTCGGTGGGGGTTTGGAGTCCCGGCCCTGTCAGTCCTCTCCGGCCAAACCAAGCAGGTCCTTCAGGGACGGCTGAGGTCTGGGCTGTTGAGCGGCGGCAGAGGACCCTTCCCATTGTAGGAAGTGGCAATCTCCCTTCCAGTGCCCAGTTTGTCCACATTGTGGGCAGGGTCCTGGGGGTGGTTGGGGATTAGGACACGATTGCGCCCAATGGCCCTCTTGTCCACATCTGAAGCAAGGCCTCAGAGGCTGCTTGTTGGTTGGGAGCCAAGAAGACTGTTTGGGGGTCTGAGGCTTGAGAGCTGCTGCGAGGAGTTGGCATTTTTGTTTGGTGTGGGCAAGTTTTACCTCTTTTTCTGCTTCTTCACGGCCATTAAAGACCTTGAAGGCCAGGTTTAAAAGTTCACAGCAGGGGTTGTTGGGTCCCTCCTCAAGGCATTTGAGCTTTTTTCTAATGTCAGGTGTTGACTGAGAGATGAAGGAGGTGTTGAGGACCAATTGGCCCCCTGTTGAGGCTGGGTCAAGGTGTGTAAATTTAGTGAGGGCCTCTGATGGGCGTGCCATGAAAGCGGCAGGGTTTTCTGTGGGCTCCTGTGTGATTTCACGGAGCTTATCCCAGTTAACCGCCTTACGGGCTGTCTTTTTGAGGCCTGCCAAAAGGCAGATAATCATTCGATCTCGAGCTAGGGGACCTGGGGTGTTGGGCTGATAGTCCCATTGGGGATCAACCCTAGGGACTGCCTATTCCCCTGGGGGGAGGGTCTGATCTGTGTGGTGCATCTCATCCGCATGGGCCTGGGCAGCCAGCCAGCCAGTTTCTTTTTCCTCTGGGGTGAGGGTGGAGGAGAGAAGAGTGTAAAGGTCATTCCAAGTGAGTTGGTACATCTGGGTCAGGTATTGGAACTCTTTGATATACGAGGAGGGGTCAGAAGTGAAAGAGCTGAGACCCTTTTCAAGTTGTGAAAGATCAGGGAGAGACCAAGGTTGATGGACACAGATGAGTCCTTCCACTCCTGCCACCTGTCTCAGAGGGAAAAGCCCAGATGAGGGCGGGAGAGGAAGGGCAGGTGGAGCAGCCAGTGAGGCAGTTTTGGAGCGGGTGTGAGAGGCAGGTGGGGACAGGAGAGGAGATGGCTCAGAAATGGGCAAAGGAGGGTAGAGGGAAGGAGGTTGGGCTGCTGGCTGAGTAGGCTGGGTTGGGGTTGGACCCACAGTGGGGCCATATGGCAGGGGTGGAGGGAATCAGGATTGGCCTGGAAAGGGGCCAATGGTTGCCTAAGGGGTGGGTCATCAAGTGGCTCAGGGAAGGAAGAAGTTTGGGGAGGGTCGTCAGGGTGCTGGCATCGTGAGGTGGGGGATTTGGCCAGGAGAATCTCCTGGGGGCTACAGGAAAGACAGAGTTGAGGCTTGTTAGGGAGAGCAAAGAAAGCTTGAATATAAGGCAACTCAGACCATTTATCATTGCGGTGACAGTAATTGTCTAAGTCTCGTAGGATGTTAAAGGATGTTAAAGTCAAGAGTACCCTCAGGTGGCCAAATAGACCCATTATCTAGTTTATACTGTGGCCAGGCGGTTTGGCAGAGGAAGGTGAGACGTTTGATTTTGAGTTCAGAGAAGCCAAGGGGGCCATGGAGAAGAGACTTGAGGCAATGGAGCACAGAGGCGTTGGGAGAGCAGGGGAGGGAGAGGTGCTGCCCATGATGACTGGGTGAGAGAACAGAGAATGAGGAGACTGAAGACCACTGTCAACCAAGAGAGGTCCCAAATGGGACGAGAGACCCAGGCCCCCTGAGCGGACGTCTCCGGTCAGGGAGGGGGTCAGGAGAAGGGCAAGAAACCCAGGCCCTCCGAGCGGACATCTCCGGTCAGGGACGGGGTCAGGAGAAGGGCGAGGGACCCAGGCCCCCGAGCGGACGTCTCCGGTCAGGGATGAGGTCAGGAGAAGGGTGAGAGACCCAGGCCCCCGAGCGGACGTCTCTGGTCAGGGAGGGGGTCAGGAGAAGGGCGAGAGTCCCAGGCCCCCCGAGCGATGTCTCCGGTCGGGGAGGGGGTCGCGAGAAAGGAAGGAGAGGATCGATGTGTCACACGATTTTGGGAGGGGGCCGCAGAGGCTGAGGCGTGAAGCCGGGAGAAGGAGCCGTCCGAGAGGTGCACCAGAGAAGTCTTCAGGGAGAGAAGAGAAGAGGAAGGTTTAAGTCAGGGAGAGGAAGGAAAATAAGCCGACCAAGTCAGGATCAAATAGAAGGTTCCGTGAAGGACCTTATTGTAAGAGGTCCGTAGGGGGAGAGAAAGGTGGCCAGTTGGTGTCGAAGGGGTGAGGGGGCTGGAGAGATCCTCAAATTAGTTGGTCACAGAAATGAACAAAGAGGGAGGCGAGGTGGATGGGAGAATAGGGGAAGTCGGCATGGGGGGGGCAGGAGAAAGAGGACTTACGGTCAGCAGTGAGTGATATGTGGATGCAGAGGGCAGCAATGTGGCAGGTCCGAGGCTCGTGGTCCGCTTCAGAGGTGGTCGGCTGTGGACTTGGGGAGGGGTCCCAGTCGGGGGTTTTTCGGCACCAAATGATAGAAACCGAGACCCCACACGGAACCAGATCAGACCTTCTGACACGAGAGAAGTCTTTATTGGGGGAGGGACAGAGAAGCAGGCTACCTAGCAGACCAAGGTAGCCCCGAGCTGAGGAAAGCGTGGGCCTTTAAGCTCTTTTTTCTGGCGGGGGTGGGGTGGGGTGAGGAGATGTCCCTGGGCCAGAACAGGCTGAGCCCCAAGCAGCGAGGAGGGTGTCCAGACCAGAACCCTGAATGGCAGGAGTTGCCCATGTCAGAACGACCCGAGCAGGTGAACTGCCAGAGCGAATGAGGGCAGGGGTAGCTTTTGTGGCCGAGGGGAGCTGAAATGGAACAGGTAAGGGAAGGAGAGAAATATTGAGAGCTAAAGTTTTCCCATGAGGGGGGTGAGGCTGGCTGCCTTGTGACTTATCAAGCACCAGGTCTCCTTGGTCCCAGGCTGTGCCTCTGAGCTGAGCATGTTCCTAAAGGCAAAGAGGAAGCTCTGAAGCAGAGAGGCAGGGAACCATGGCCGCAGAAGAGAGAAGCGAGCCGCCCAAGCTCTGTGATCTCTGACAGTTGCTCCAGCAGACACTGCTTGCGCCCCTGGTGTTAAGGCACCTTCCCCTGCATACCTTTGCTCACTGTAGAAATACTCAAGGGGGCCTAGGCAGTGTTACGCACCTCTGTGCACCGAGAGGTAGAAGAACAAAGCCCCTAGGGAGCTCACGTTTTACCTGAGGATACTTGGAAGTGCACAAAACACAAAGCCCCAGGAGACATCTAGAAAACAGCATGCAGGGGAGGAGGAGGACACACTGGGCTGGGCTGCTTGGGGCTTGAGAAGAAGGCATCTTTGCAAAGTGACTGGGAGCTGGGCATGGTGGTGCACACCTGGCAGGCTGAGGCAGGAGGATTACAAGTTTGAGCCCATCCTGGGCAACCTAACAACTCAGTGAGACAGTCTATCAAAAAATAAAATAACATTAAAAAAACACTTTTTTAAAAGTGTTAGTCATTGGGGAGCATCTCACTGACGGGGTGGATTTAAACATCTTTGCACACGGCACGCTCAGCAAGACACTGGGAAGAAAGGAGAATAGTACTCAGAGACTGTGTGAGACAGTGCTCCAGGAGGAGGGGCTGGGAAACGCTGGTGAGGAGGACAAAGGACGGCCACAGCCAGCAGAGGCCTCTGGGGAGGCAGGCGGGAAACCTGAAGTGGAAGGGCCTGAGGTCATGCGAGGAGGAGGAACTGGAGGACTCCCTCCCAGTCAGCGCACTTAGCGGGCTTTAGTTACAAAGAGGAGCAAAGGGGTGAGGCAGGAGCTGGAAAGGAGGTGGAAGCAAGACTGGAAATTTTCCTCTGGGATGTGAGGCTGCTGGCATGCAGGGCCTGGGCTCTGTGGACAAGGAAAGAGAAGAGGGACCTCACTGGGTCTTCTAGCTAGTCCTGACTGGAAGGAGCTGAAAACAAACTTCACTCGAGAAATCCCCCTGGGAAGCAGGTCAAGGACGGGAAGAGAGAAAGACCAGATCATAAAGGCACCAAGTAGGCCTGGAACTTTCACTGAGAGACCAGAAAAAGAGCTGACGGGCAGGACACAGAGAAAGCCCAGTGCACGACTGACGGGCCCCCTCCCTCCAAGAAAATACTGGGGAGCAAAGGGAGGCTAGGGAAGTATGTGCTCACACCTAGGCATAGATAGAGACCGTCCCAAACTGTATACATAAGGAAAACAAAAACCTCTACAAAAATTTTAACACTAAATTTATTGAGACATCATGAGACCCACACAAGTTACCTTTGGTCTCTACAACAACAAGAGGTGCTCAAAGTGCTGGCCATCAGCTTCCGGACATTCACTGGTGCACATACCTTGTTTGAGGCAGACACTGCTCTAACATGAATATCTTATCCACTCTAGGGTCATTACAGAGTACAACAGATATCACACCCTTCTTACTAAGCCAACCAAGAATAACAACAACCTGCTAACTCGTTCCCCACCCCAAAGACAAAGCCCAAGGACAAATATAGGGGAGCACAGGACGAGGCTGTATGTGGACCACCACAGATGAGCTGAGGCAGAGTGGCCCAGAAGCCAGTCCAGGGAAGGCGAGCGCCAGGAGGGAGGAGGCGTCTCTGACCCCTAAGAAACAGCTGAAGACAAAGGCCCACTGATCCTCCATCAGTCCTGAGCTCCCTAGCCGGATTCTTTCTCATCAGGTAGCTGTCTTCTTGCCCTTCTTTTTCCTCTTTACAAATGAAGTGCCTTTCTGGGGGTATAGCTCAGCAGCACAAGTGCCTGCCTGGCAAGTGCAAGGTCCCGAGTTTGATTCCTGGTACCAAAAAAGAAAAAAAAAAAAAAGTTACAAATAAAGTGTCTTCCTTTCATTAAACTTTGTCCTAATTTTTTATTGGGTCTGAGTTTACGATTCTGATGGATTCTGATGGCCGTGGTTCTTGACCCCCTCCATGCAATCGGGATCTCTACCTTTCTCTCTTTCCATCTCTCCTTCTGCTGTAAGTAAATCTACAGACTTTTTGATCTCTCTCCTTTATTAAAGTAAAATACTGTATTTTTGTGTTTGTTTGTTTTGTCTTTTGAGACAGGGTCTTGCTAAGCAGTTCAGGCCGGCTTTGAGCTTACTTTGTAGCCCAGCCTGGCCTCGAACTCACAGTGATCCTGTCTCAGCCTCCCAAGCACTGGGATTACAGGCATGCACCATCATGTCTGGCTAAAATTATGGTTAGTTTAATATACTGTAGCCTGTTTCTTTTTTGGGTACTGGAAATCTGGAAATCAAACTCAGGACCTTGCACTTGCTACACAGGCACTGTGCCACTGAGCTACATCCCCAGCAAAATACTGTTATTTTTGAAAAGCTGAGTTCCCCATAGGGTTTGGGGCTACAGGAGGGACTAGCCATAGCCCTTTGATCCTCCTTTCTGCCCACAGCTTCTAGCCCCTGGCTTAATGAGCCTGGGGGCAACGAGCTAAAGCAAGGAGTAAAACTCTAGAGCGGGAAGCTCAGAATCAGAGACCTCAGAACATCATGCCTCTGGGCACTGTGGGCCCTCCCTCCTCCTTGCACGGGCCTGTTCTGCAGAGCTGTGGGCTCCTCCCTGCCCTCTCTGGAGGCAGTAAGTCCGTGCTACCCTAGGATTGCTACTTCTTTTCAAGCAGTGTGGCCAAAGCAATATTCTCCAAGATTTGAGGCATTTTTACATAACCTTCATGATTTTTTGTTTAGCTATAGTACATTTTTAAAAAAAATTTTATTATTAAGACAAAAGAACCCAGAATAACACAGAAACAATACAGAAAATACCAAGTTATTGATAAGATAGTAGGGAATTGGCACTGGATGCTGTATAACACAATGTTATCTTCGTATTTGTTGTAACAAAATCAATAAAGGAAATACCGAATTACAGAAGAGACAGTAGGGAACCATCACTGGATGCTGTATTACATAGTGTTGTCTTTGCATTTGTTAACACAAAAGCAATAAAGGAAATACCAGATTACAGAGAAAATAGTAGGGGGTTACCACTGGATGTTATATTACATAATGTTATCTTCGTCTTTATTACTTGGTTGCATAGACGATGGCTTGTTCAATTAATCAATTTTCTCCACTTCACCACTGTTGTTCTACCACCCTGTCAGTGGTCTTCTCACTGGTAATAACTGCACTTTTGGTTTATTTACTCCCTCAGACTCTTTACTTTGGGAAGAGACTTGGCTGCTTCTAAATATGCTGTATATTACGTGGGCGTACACAAATTGCTATGGCAGGAGGTCGAGAAGCACCCCCTGGTAAGCCCTCATAGCCGTCGGGTGTCCAGTCAGGAAGGTGGGGTTACACAGCGAACTGCCAGGCTCTGTCAGCGTGTCCTTGTCTATAGGCTCAGGCGAGTCTTCAGGGACATCCAGGGGGGCTGGGCGGAGCTCCGGGGGCGGGGGGGGGGGGGAGCGTCTGGCAAGCCACTGGGGCCAGGCAGAGTAAAATTTATTTAGTTATTTGTGTCTTTCTAATGAATTGACCATTACATTTCTAAAGTTGTGAAATGGCCAACAGACCATAGAAAAATACCACTTTAGGCTCCTGCTTGAAACCAACAGCTTCAGAAAACTTCTGGCCTTGATTCAGGGCCAGAAGCTATAATACATTTTTACTCTTTATGTAGAGCACCTTCCTTTTTCCCCCACCCAATTACTGTGGATTGAACCTAATATCTCACTGAGCTACATCCCCAACCCCCACCCCACCCCACCCCTTTTTTTTGAGACAGGGTCTTGATATGTAGTACAGGTGAAATTTGATCTCACTATGTAGCTTAGGCTGGCCTTGAACGTGAGGCAGTCCTCCTGCCTCAGCCTCCTAAGTGCTGCAATTACAGGTGTGCACCACCATACCTGATGCCCACCTCTTTTTATTTTTTCTTTTTCAACAGAGCCTTGCTAAGTGGCTAAGTTGCGAACTTTGCTCTGCCGGACTCAGTTTGCCAGTGCAGGTAATACAGCACTTAGACACCGAGAGATCTCGACAATACAAGGTTTTACTTCTGCGGAAGGGCGCGGGTGCACTACCCTGAGACGGCAGGGCGAGGGCGGGTGCCGCAGGCTCAGTTTCTAACACTCAGAAGTCGCTAACCTTCTCCCCATTGGCTGGGCTTAAGGTTCACTCTACCCGATTGGCTAGAGGGGCGCCCGCAGGCTTGCTGGGTGGGCGGACCAGGGGAGAAAGGATGGAAAGTCCCAGGCTGTTGATAAATTATCTTTGGCTGTTAGCTTTGTTCCCGGAATGCAGACTGAACAAACATTTCTGTAACTCAATAAGCTCAACATAAAATTGGGTTGGGGGCGCCTAGATGGAGACACTCTTTTGATCGTAATTTGACAGAAAAGAGCTCACGCCGCTGCCTCAGCCTCCCAAGTGATTAAATCACAGGCGTGCACTACAGCGGCATCTGCTGGTTTTCAAGGGAAATTTTACTTCACAACTATCAAGTATTTTAAATAATCCATTTTAACATACATACGAATTATTAAAACACAAAAGATCCCAGCACTCGGGAGACTGAGGCAGGAAGATTACTGCGAGTTCCAGACCAGCCTGGGCTACAAAGTGAGCTCAAAGCCAGCCTGGACTGCATAACGAGACCCTGTCTCAAAAGACAACAAAACAAACAAGCAAACCACAAGAGCCCTGCTTAAAAGAATTATGTAATGACACTGGTGTTGATTTAATTAATACACTGTCGCTGGATGGAGTGGCCTAGTAATCCTCAATTTCCTCCAACGCAAGTCACACCACATCCTTTCACAGCTTTCAAGTAACCCTAAGAAATCCGGAGAAGCTTACAGTACTGCCCTGGATACCCGAACCGACAGAGAAGCTACAGCCCAGGAGAAAAGTCGGCGATTGTGGGAGAGTCCCCACCTTCCTTCTGTATACACGAGTCTTGCATTTTGTGGTTTCTGGTGCGCGGGACTGAACCAAGGGTCTTGCGCATGCTAGCTAAGCTCTCTACCACTGAGGCACAGCTCATGTTTTCCTCAAAATAAACATGGGGAGGTGCCTTTGTGACAGGCTCTTACTTAAAATTCAGGCTGGCCTCAAACTCCCGATGATTACAGGCTTGCGACACCACGCCTAAACGTGGAGCCTAAGATTTAGAAAAATCTTATGCAGCGAGGCTCTAACTCTCCCGAGCCCCGAGGCCCAGGTGCCCAAGAGGAAAGTCTCGAACCCGGCCTTGCCCATCCCAGGGCCCTGCGCCCCGGGGGGCCCTTCTCTCCTTTGCGGAGCACTCCAGACTTCGCCCCTGCACTGCCAGGACTGCCACACCTACCCTCCGCCCCGCCCCCCGCGGCCGCCTGCCCGCAAGCCCGCCTGCCCAGGGGACTCCGGAGGACACGACCGAACACGCCCGCCCCCGCGGCCCAGCGCGCGGTCCCGTCCGCGTCCCCAGTAGTCCGGCGGTCCGCGGCAAGGGCGACGCGCGCATGCGCGGCAGGGCTTTATTGCGTCACCGCGAGGCCAGCGCGCGCGACCCACTCTGGAGGGCGTCGCGCGCGCCTTCGCACATGCGCACCTTCCTCTGCCAGGCGCGTGCCGCGGCAGCCGCGGACTCCCGCTGCTTCTCCAGCAGGTGCGCGCGCGCCGTGGTTTCCACGAGCATGTCCATGAGCAACTCCTGCTGCAGCTTCAGGTAGTTGTTCTCCTCCTGGAGAGCCTGACTCTGGGCCTGCGGCCCCCGCGTCCTCCGGCCCGGGCTGCTCGGCGGGCTCTCCCGCGCCCGCGCTTGCGCCTGCGCGCCCTCCGCCGCCCAGCGGCCGCCGCGGAATACCAAGGCCGCGTCGCCGAGGCGCATGCGCGGAGCGCCGTAGTCCAGGCCCAGCTCGGCCTGGCGCGTGCGGAGGTCCAGCAGATAGAAGGTGGACATGGAGGAGAAGCGGCGCAGAGGGGGCCGCCGCGGCGAGAACCGCCGCGAGACGTGGTGGGCGCAGAGCCGCCGCAGCTGCGCCCACAGGCGGCCGGCAGGGCCCAGAGCGAGGCAAGCGCAGGCCTCCAGGGTGCGGGGGCCGGGGCTCCTGAGTGACCAGGGCGAGCCAAGGGCGCTGCGGAAGAGGAAATGCGGTGAGCGCTTGCTCGACTCAGGCCCAGGGACGCGGCTACCACTACGGACTGCCAGTTGCATGCACAATTGCACCCACCCGCCTCTCTGAAACCCTTTCCCTTCCACCCAGCACCGTGGGAGCGGAACGTGATCCTGCAGCCTCAGCCTCCCTTGCCGCTGTTATCGCAGGCGTGTGCTACTGCACCCTGGCTTCAAAGACCACCGTTTTCGTGTTAGGCCTTGGGTCCAAATATGTAGGTGAAAGATGAGACCTTGCCCTCTGAGCTGCCACCGGCATGGCTCGTGAGTGGAAGAAGGAGGGATGTTAGCAAAAACAGATAGGGAAAATGTTCTATTGTTTTTCTCCTCAGGGCAGTGACTAGAAAATAGGTATGATAGGCATGGAAAAGAAATTACCATCAGTCTCCAGGAAAGAGAAAATGATTTTGTTTAAAGTCAGCTGCCTTAGCTGGGCGTGGTGGCGCACGCCTGCAATCCCAGCACTAGGGAGGCTGAGGCAGGAGGATCCTTGAGAGTTAAAGACCAGCCTGGGCTACAAAGTGAGCTCAAGACCAGCTTGAATTACATAGCGAGACCCTGTATCAAAAGACAATAAATAAAATGAGGTGCCTTTTCAGTACCTGGTGCAGGTAATTAAGAAAGGGTTGCGTGGAAAACTATGTCCCTAATCCCCTCGCCAGGAGATGTAGGCACCTCCTAGAAATCCTCAGAAAAGTGGAGCTGCAAGGCTGGAACCGTAGCTCAGACTTGGCAGCCACCCTTCCAAAACAGCGGGCAGCAGTGGGGGGGCAGAGGCAGGTGGGTACTTGGAGGGGAGCGAAGCTGCCAGGTGGAGTGCATCGGACCATGCAGTGTCTAGCAGGGTCCAGGCTGGGCAGTGACTAAACATTTCCGATACGGGGAAGAGCTAGGGCTGACAGTAGCAGAAGCAGCAGCTGGAAGGATGGACCGGAGCACCCTGTGGTGCTATAGGGGGGCTCCACAGTTGGGATTTCATTCTGTGGGCAAGACCAGGCTTAGGTATGGACTCTGCAGAACGTCCTGTGGCGTGTATAGCACAACCAACACCCGGCTGCCTTCATCATTTAGTTATGGCATCTGCTCTGTGCCAAGCCCTAGTCCTGGCAGGTGTCCCAGCACAGCCTGTGCCTGCCCTCAGGATGTTCCGGCCCCGCTGGGAGTATAGGTGTGTGCACAGATCATAGTGCAGTGTGCTCAGGAACATCCAGGGATAAGGCCCCTGGCCTAGACCTGGGCTTAGGGGTCAAGGTAACAGCACTGCACACACTAGACAGGACTCTTGCCAGAACCAGACTATCTCTCCAGGAACTGAAATCCATGTAACACACACGAGTCCCATTTGTCTCTTCCTCAGTAATTATGAGGGCTGTGTTGTGTTTTCAACTCCCCCTTGTCCCTGCACGGAAATGAGAGATAGTGGGCAGGGCTTCCTGTGTCACCCTTTGCTAATGCAGCAGGCACTCCTTCCACATGTAGATCTGGGAAAAGGCTGGATGCGGCCCCGCCTAGACCACTGCTAGAAGCCCAGGCCCAGGCCCACCCCTTGAGGTTTACTCATGAGGGGACTCCTTCCCAGAAACCCTTGTGGCGTGCCATACCTCACCTGGAAGATGTGGTAAAGGTGCTCCCCTGCTGTGCTAGACCTGGCCCCATCCCTGAGTCCCTCAGCCCCTGTCTACCAGGTATGACTCACAATGCCCAATGAGCCACTCCCAGGACAGAAGGTGCTGGCCGATGGGCGGTAAAACAGACCCTGGGGTGTAGGGAGCTCTTCCTGGTTCTTGTCTCAGCCCTGGAACTTTTTTTTTTTTTGTCTTTTTGAGACAGGGTCTCACTATGCAGTTCAGGCTGGCTTTGAGCTCACTTTGTAGCCCAGGCTGGCCCCAAACTCAAAACAGTCCTGCCTCACCTCCTGAGTGCTGGGATTACAGGGATAAACCACCATGCCCAGCTTTGGCCCAGGAAGTTTATATTTGTAATCCCATGGAAGTTGTTGGAATTCTAGTGAGTTAATTCCAGTCTGTCACTTCCAGTGCAACCCATAATGGGAATAAAGACACAGTAATATATCAAAATGGTGGAGAAACAAGGGGATCCTGTGTACAGCCAAGATGATGGTTTTGACCCAGGACTAAGCCCGGATTTTATTCATTCGTGAAGAAGGGAGTGGCTTGAGGATGAGTGACTGAGAATATTGGGAAATGTGAGCTGTGCTAGGTGGGAGGCCTGAAATCACCTTTGCAATATGCAGAGAGAAGCATATGCAGAAAGAGTAATCTTCGTAACACAGTTGAGATCCTATCTAATGTTTTGGGGCGCTTCCACTCTGATGTGTCATCTTTCAAGCCCTGAGAAATCATAGCCTCTACCCCGAGGCTTGATCCCAGCCAGTGTGGAACGCTGGCTCTGAATCCCACCTCACGTGTGGAGCAACAGGGTCTGGGGAAACACTGCCCTGTCCTCTTTGCTTCTTTGTTTCTTTTTTTTCTTTTTGTCTTTTTGAGGCAGGTCCTCTCTATGCTGTTCAGGCTGGCCTTGAACTCTCTTTGTATCTCAGGCTGGTCTTGAATTCGTAAGACATCCTCTTGCCTCAGCCTCCCAAATGCTGGGATTACAGGTGTGCTCCCTGCTCCTCTTTGCTTCAAAGACTACACATCAGCATCTTAGCTGGACCAATAAGCACTGCTTAAGGCCAACTGAAGGGATAAGGAAAGGTCCCAGCCAGTTCTGTATATATCAGTACATGAAAATAGGGTCAGGTTCAGCCAAAATGGAGACAATTGATCCTCCTGCAAGGACAGTTGCCCGGGTGGTCCTTCATACTGGGGAGTCAGGCATGGTGGTGCAGGCCTATAAACTCAGCACCTGGAGGCTGAGGCAGGAGGATCACCATGAGTTTGAAGCCAGCCTAGGCTACATAATGAGTTTAAGGCAGGGCTGAGCTACATAGCAAGACGTTGCCTCAAAAAACTAAAACAAACCAATCAAAAGCAAATCCTTGGATTTCTCCTGGTCACTTTTTGTTATTTCCAGTACTGGGGATTGAACCCAGGGCCTGTGTCCTGAGTTCTCCAGCCCCTTTTATATTTTTTAGAGGTGGTGTTTCACTGAGTCAGTGCGTTGCTCAGGCTGGACTTGAACTTAGGATCCCTGACTCAGCCTTCCAGATAGCTGAAATCACAGGCATGTGCCACCACCACTGCCCCTTCAGTACACTTGTGGAGTACTTACCTTGTTCCAGACACCCTTCTAGGGAAGTGAAGGTGTGCCCTCCTTCACTATCGTTCTTGGCAAGGGAATGGAGTGGAAGCGGTCATAAGTTGAGTCCAAGAATTTGTTCTAGGGCCGTGGTGGCAAACCTGTGGAGCATGGGCCATGGCGGCACGCGAAGCCTTCTCTGTCAGCACGCAAGCCAGGTTGCCCCAGCATCGCCCCAGCCGCTGAGCATTCAGGGTTAATTGCAGTGTTGGCACTTTGTGGTAATAAGTGGGGGTTTTTGTTGCAGTTTGGGCAGCAGTCTCTAAGAGGTTCGCCAGCACTGTTCTAGGAGATTGCTATAGTTTAGGGTGTGGCTTGTCTGCAGGGCCTGTTGAAAGCTCCATCTCCAGTGTGGCAGTGTGAATTGTGGCAGAGCAATCCTGCCTGCCTATCTATCTTCTTCCCCTCCCTACCCCTCCCCTCTGCTTTCCTTTCCTAGTTTATTTTCTTCTTTGGTGCTGGATCTTGCTTCTGCTAGACAGATGCTCCACCCCTGAGCTACATTCCCCTTGAGGAACTTCCCAGGCAGAAGGGAAGGTGCTAAGGTTGCTTGGGGCGCCTGAGGAGCGGTCAGGCTGATCTCAGGGTTAGTTCTGCAGAGTGGCTTCTCACCAGAGAGCCTGCCCCTCCCTGTTCTGGCTTCCTGTGAAAGACCTCCTGAAAGCCAGAAGATGCCAGCATCCTCGACCTCCCAAACTGGGAGCTCAATAAACCCTCTTTGTGAAGTTCCAAGCCTCAAGCATTTTGTCATAGCAATGGGAAACAGGGAGGTAACAAGACAGTCCTTCATGAAGCTGACATGGGGCAGTGCACATTGGTTCCCTAGAAGTAGACCCTGAAGGGAGGATTCTTGTTCATGTGATGTAGGGGAAGTGCTCTCAGGAGGAGGAGGGAGGGAAGCAGGCCAGGGCAGGGCCGGGCAGAAGACTAAAGCAAAGCAGGAGTGTGCTGCCAGGAGGAGATGAGCTTCCATACAAGCCTGTGGGGGGCTCTGAGCACCAGCGGCATCACAATTCAGCCTCCTAAAGAAGGAGCCCCCTCCTACCCACATTCCAGTCACCATGTGGCAGGCACCAACAGCATGGCGGAGAACAGGCAGCAAAAGGAAAGGTGTCTTAATTAATTAATCAATTAATTTTTTGAGACAGGGCCTCCCTATAATATTCAGCCCAGCCTTGAACTCACTAGGTAGCCCTCAAACTCATAGTGATGATCCTCCTGCTTCAGCCTCCTGAGTGCTGGGATTATACATGCACCACTATGGCCAACAAGGAAAAAGTCTTACTAAGTGGACAAGAATTTCTGGTCATGGTACATGTAGTGAAGAAAAAACAGGGAAATACAGAGAACAACTTTGGGACAGGATGGGGTAGGAGCTGGTTTAGATACAGTGCTTCTGGAGACACTTTACATTGCTGCTTAGACCTGAGTGATTTGAAATGTGGGCAGACCCGGCCCGTGGGGATGGGGGCAGGGCTAGAGGCTGGAGGGAGTGTGGTGTGTTTAAAGGGCAGATGCTGTGTTTGGGGCAGTAGACGTAGAAAGGAAGTCTTCCCTACTTGCCAAACTGGCCTGGTTGACTCACCTCAGCAGGCTTGGCATTCCTGACCTCAGGAGCCTTCCCTGGACCTGCCAGTTAATCTGCTTCATGCATAGCCTAGGGAGGTCAGACCCAACTCCTAGGGCACTCCCAAGGGCTGGCAGAGCCCGTGGTAGTGCCACCTCTTGAGAACTGTTACCAGTTCTAGTTATGAATAACTGACATCGTAGACTACGTTTCTATACTGTGTAACTTGAGGTGTTTTGATAATTTGTGAGGTGATCTCCAAAATAAAAGTGGTATCATTTATCTTCAGAAGTCTTCTCTACTGTAGGTTTCATTTTCTAGAACCCGTATAATTGGAATTTAGTACACACTGTCTTCTGGCTGGGGTGGCTTCCAGCGGCTGCTCACAGCATAGTTATTGAGATCTCTCCACGTCCTCACATTTATTACCAGTTCATTCCATTTTCTGGGTGAGTGGCAGCCTGCGGTACAGGTGTCTCACACAATCTGCTTTTTCATTTACATAGCGATGAGAAGGGCAATTGTTTCCAGTTCAGGGAAATTACAAATAAAGCTGCTTGAACTTATCTGCACAAGTCTTTGTGTGGACGCGTTTTCATTTTCCTGAATTAATTCCTAGGAGTGGAATGGCTGGGTCATATGGTAGGTATATGTTACGTTTTAATTATTTTTTTTCAAGACAGGGTTTTGCAGTATACTTCAGGCTGGCTTTGATCTCACTATGTAGCCCATGCTGGCCTTGAATTTACAGAAATCCTCCTGCCTCAGCCTCTGGAGTGCTGAGATTACAGGCATGCATCACCACACCTGGCTCTACATTTTTTTGAAGCTGCCAAACTTTGGGGTATTTTGGGGTGCTGGGTATTGAACCCAGAACCTCATGCTGTGAGGCAAGCACTCTCCCCAGCATCACTGTGGATAACAGAGTGCTGGATGGGTTTGTAGGTTCTTGTGTGCAGCAAAGTGCTGGGCACGGCACATGGTGGTAAGGAAGCAGCTGCCAACTCTAATCAGGTGACAGTTATGCGCAGAGCGAGCAGGCTGGCCCCACAGAAAGGAAATGGCAGGCGTGCTAAAGGCCTTTGAATTAAGAATTTAAAATATGCCAGGTTGGGGCACCTCCCTTTGGGTCTTCAGAACAGGACTGACAATGTGGTTGACAGGTGCTGTCGCTCTGGTATAACGATGCAGGAACCTTCATGAAGCTCCAGGTGAAGGAGGGTTACTAAAGGTCATGCCCAAGACTCTGGCATACGTGTGTCTTGGTTTGGGACTCAGAGTTTTCCAAGGAGGGTTCAGGGCTCTTTATTTGATGTCTGCCTCCAGATAGTAGGCCTCAGGACAAAGGGGGGGGCGACCCTGAGACATTGTGCAGATTCAAGGGGAGGTGAATGATGCCCTAGCCCCAGCTGTACTACATTACAGGCCTTTCCTTTTTAAATTTTTTATTTCTGTGGTATTGTGCGTTGAATTCAGGGCCTGAATGCTGAGCTACACATCTCCAGCCCCTGTTCATTTTGAGACAGAGTCTGAGTTGCCCAGACTAGACTCAAACTTGAGGTCCTCCTGCCTTAGACTCGAGTAGCTGGGACTACAGGCAATACCACCACACCCAGTCAGTTTATTTTATTTCTTTGTTTATTTTTGGTTTGCTTGTATGAGGCAGGGTCTCACAGCGGGCCTTGAACTCACCGCATAGCCCAGGCTGGCCTCAAACTCAAGGTGATCCTCCTGTCTCTGTGTTTGAAGCAGGAGGCTGACCGGTATTTTCTCGGGTGAGGTCCCAAGAAAAGAAAGCATGCAGAGCAGGCCTCAGCAGCAGCACCAACAGCATCTTTATTGTTCAGCCCTTGTATAGTGGCCATTTTCAAGGTTTACATACTCGTATATTGTCCTAACCATGGCACATGCAAAGTTTTCCTGCTTTAGCCTCATGAATGCTGGCATTACAGGCATGTGCCACTATGCCTGGCTTGCTTTGATTTTTTAAAAAAGTCTCAAAACTTTTTAGCAGTAATGTGTGCTCTTGGCATAAGCACCTGCCTGGCAAGGGCAAAGTCCTGAGTTCAATTCCCGGCCCCCCCCAAAAATTTATTTTCGGCTGGGGATATAGCTCAGTGGCACAAGTGCCTGCCTGGCAAGTGCAAGGTCCTGAGTTCAATCCCCGGTACCAAAAAAAGCAAAACATACTCTTTGCTCTGGGTAAGTATCATGACCAGAAGAGTCACAGTTTAGGAGCTGTGTCTGGGTTTAACTTGCAGAGCTAAGGAGAAAGGGCACCAGGCGTGCATACAGCCTCATGCCCCACTGGTGAAGGACTGCAGAGGCGCTGGATGAGCCAGCTTCGAGCCCAGGACATGCAGCAGAGCGTGGGGCAGCAGAGCTGCAGACCTCTGCTTCAGGCAGGACATCTGGACAGAGGGACTGGTTGCACTTACTTTCAGCAGAAAAACATTTTTGATGTTCTATTTATTTTTGTGGTACCGTTTGATTGAATTCTGGGCCTTTACATTGAGCAACAGGCCCTTCTTTTGTTCCTTTGTTCATTTATTTATTTATTTAATCTTTTTGAGACAGGGTCTCCCTATATAGTTCAGGTTGACTTTGAACTCACTTTGTAGCCCAGACTGGCACAGAACTTACAGTGATCTTCCTGTTGCAGCCTCCCAAGTGCTGGGATTACAGAAGTGTGCAACTAAGGCCATTTTTGCTTTTTTTGAGACAGGGCCTTGCTAGTAGTTCAGGATGGGCTTGTACTCTCACTTTGTAGCACAGGCTGGCATTGAACTTGCAGAAATCCTCCTGTCTCAGCTTCTTGAGTGCTGGGGTTATAGGTGTGTGCCAACACTCCTAGCTTTGCTGTCCTATTTAAGTGTTAATTTGATTTTTGGGTTGGTTTTGTATGTAAGTGTATAGATTATGGCTTTATAGGAAATCTGTGAGTGAATGTACAGTGTATTTATGCAAATATAAGAAACCTGTGTGGTCAGTTTAGCCTGATTAATTCCTTCCTACCCAGGTGGCTATTATCTTTCAGTGAAAGCCTGAGGCATTTTGCAGAAAACAGAAGCATGTTCTGGGATTTCAATTTCCAAAATAGTCTGTGAACAGTTGTCTTCAATTATGAAAGCCTGGCTTTAAAAAAAAAAACACTTTTTATTGGGATTAATTTCAAACTCTAAAAAAAGTTACGAATATAAAATTTTACGAGGTACACCTGTATTCTCACTGCCCAGATGCCTGTTTGTCAACATTTACCTTATTTTGAGCACAGGGTGCTGCGGTACTTTTGGGCACTGCTGATCCTTCGGTTTTATGAATTTACTAATAATGTCCTGTTGGCCCACTTGGAGGGTCCAAGGGGTATTTTTGCAGGTGAGGTCCCCAGGTTAAAGAACACAGGTGTGCAAGACGTCAGCAAAAACAGTAGGTGGCATGGAGCAGAGCAGAGTGCAAGAGCGGCCTTCATCCTTATTGTATCCCTCTGATGCAGGTTACTAACTCGTATTTACATTCTTACATGCGGGCCTTATCGGTCCATGGTTATGTGACTGTCTCCTGCTGTGAGCTTGTGCTAGACAATGGGTTATACCCTCAGGTGTCCTTACACACCCCTGAGTGTTGAAGTAGTCTGAGTGGCTCCCCACGTACCCTTTATAGCATTTTTTTTTGGTGGTGGTACTGGGGATTGAACTCAGGACCTTGTGCTTGCCAGGCAAGCACTTATTCCATTGAGCTATATCCCCAGCCCCCCTTTATAGCATTTTTTGCCCTCTATTTCATCTGGGGACAGATACTGTACTTAGCCTTCTAAACTGTTGGTAGTCAGGTGTGGTGGTGCATGCCTATAATCCCAGCACTCAGGAGGCTGAGGCAGGAGGATTGCTGTGAGTTTGAGGCCAGTCTGGGCTACACAGTGAGTTCAAAGGCAGACTGAACTACATAGCAAGACCTTGTTTCAAAATACCCCTCAAAGGACCAGGAATATAGCTCAGCAATATAAGTGTCTGCCTGGCAAGTGTGAGGTCATGAGTTTGATTCCTCGTACCACACACACAAAGAAATAACCCCCCAAAAGTACCCTGTCCCTTATCAGAAATCCCTGTTAGATTTATTTTTTTTTCCAGTGCTGGGGGTTGAACCCAGGGACTTTGTTCTGAGCTACATCCTAGCCTGTTTTTTTGTTTGTTTGTTTCTCCAAATTTTGAGAGTCTTTGCCAAGTCACTAAATTGCCTAGGCTGGGCTGAAATTTGTGATACTGATTTACAACCCTAACTCCCTGGTCTAATTTTTACCATGATGGTGGCAAAATATTTTTCAATTTTACCAACTGGCCCTCAGTATTCCGCTGTAAAGACATCTCTCTCCCAACTTATTGATCTGTTATTGATGCGATCTTACTAGCTGCAGTTCTGCAGTTTTTTCTAACTTGTAATTATTTTGAGTCTCCAATGGCTGGCATTAGGCGCTTGCCCAGAAATGATGCGGCAGTGCTGGAGTAGGGTTTGGGCCCCAGACTCGAGAAGCCGCCCACTGATGCCCGCAGGCAGGCCTGGTGAACAGCCTGAGGGTGGAGTATCAGTTGCTTACAATATGAGGGAAAGAGGCTTGTTCTTCCTCCTTTGCTCTTGCTGCTTTTGCTGTCTTGTGCCACCTTGAAGTGTTTTCCCTATGCCATGTGCCATCCTGCTTTGGAGCCAATTGATTATAGACTGAAACCTCCACAAACTATAAGCTAAATAAACCTTTCCTTTAATTATGGGCGTCAGGTATTTTGTTTCAGCAAAGACAGAAAAGTAACCAAGACAGTCTTTTCAGACAGGGTTTCACTATGCAGTTCAGGGTGGCCTTGAGCTCACTTGGTAGCCCAGACTGGTGTGGACCTCACAGGAATTCTCCTCCCTCAGTGTCCTGAGCGCTGGGATTGTAGAGGTGCGCCACCACGCCCCACCATGCCCACCCGGCTCAGTACTGTTTTTACATAAATTGTGTTGAACCACAGTTGGTAGCAGGAGCCTGTAATGCCAGGTATTCAGGAGGTTAAAGTAGGAGGATCATTTGAGCCCAGTAGTTTGGGGCCAGCCTGAACAATTTTTTGTTTGTTTTGTTTTCGTTTTTTCTTTTTTGAGACAGGGTCTCACTATGTAGTTCAGGTTGGCCTTAAACTCACGGTGATCCTTCTGTCTCAGCCTCCCAAGTACTGGGATTATAGAAGAATAGAGTTTTAAAAAAATGATTAATGAGTCTTTTTCAGCAAGCATCAGGAGGATAAATCTAGCAATTTAAATAATAAATCAAGAAGGAAGATGTTAGGTTAAATGAAATTAAAATGTATGTATACAGAGTTGTGTCTGTTCCCTGTGAATGGATAGACCCTGGTATTTTCCCACAATAGAATATTACTTTCCTGTCTTACTTTTCTCATTGCCAAGACAAAATACCCAACACCCTAAGTTAAAGGAAGAAAGGTTGATTTGGTTCGAAGTCTGTAGAGGTTTCAGTTCACAGCTGGCTGGCTCCTAGGCAGGGTGGCACAGCAGAGGGGCATCACAGGAGAAGTGGTTCATGGCAGGCAGAAGGCAGCAAGCAGGCAGCAACAACTCTACTTTCTGTCTCTTCTGTCTTATCCAGGCTACATACCTGGGTAGGTAACACTCATACTCAGGGTGGGGCACCTTGAATCCTACCTAGAACTGTGCCAAACCAGTCAATAGACAGGTTTAGTAATCACACATCCTTGATCCCAGCATCACACACTCCAGATCCAGCCACCTCTGAAATGCCCCATCTATGGCTGCATGAGGCTTTGGGGAGACATCTAGACCAAGCCAACACATGTACTCAGCAGTTAAAAGAAACAAACTGGTAAAAGTTACAATATGGATGAAGACACAAAATGTGTGCTGACTGAAAGGAGCCGAAGAGAAGACACTACAGGAATCTCCTTTTATCCATTGGGTATGTTCCAAGATGCTCCTCCAAGGCCTGAAACTGAGACAGTAACACTATATATGTGTTTTCCATATATATATATATATATATATATATATATATATACACACACACACACACACACACACATACTAGGTATAGTAAGAGATTAACAATAATAAAATGAAAAATTACAACAACCTATATTAAGAATTCTTTTAAACTTGGGAATTTTTAAAAAATTTTTTGAAATAGGGCCTAGTTATATAGTTTGGTCTGGCCTTGAACTTACTATGTAACCCAGGCTGGCATTAAACTCACAGTGATCCTCCTGCCCTAGCCTCCTGAGTGCTGGGATTATGGTGATGCACCATTAAGCTTGCCTAAATTCAGGGTTTTTTATTTCTGGACTTTTGTATTTAGTATTTTTGGACCAAGGTGACTGAGGCTAGCTAAAACCTCAGAAAGCAGAACGTCAGGTAAGGGGGACTACTGTATGCTATATAATTCCATTGAAATTAAATTTTAAGAAAGATAAATCTTACCTATAGTAACAGGAAACAGATGTATTTTTGCTTAGGCCTGGTAGCAGGGATTGATTGCGAATGGATATGAATAAATAAATATACATATCTTTTTTGAGGAGGGTGTAAATATAATGAAAACTGTTTGAACCAGGCAAGGTGGCTCATGCCTGTAATCCCAGCACTCAGGAGGCTGAGGCAGAAGGATAGCCTTGAGTTCAAGGCCAGCCTGGCTACCTAGCAAACTCCTATCTCAAAATTACACCTGTAATCTCAGAGTTGGTTGTGTCAGAACTGGGTTGAAAGGCCAGGGTTGGGTCAGTGGAGAGGACGTCCCTGTGGGTGTCCTAAAGAGAGTGCCACATATGGGCCTGGGGTCAGGGCACTGCTGGAGGGCAACGGGAGCGGTGTGTGCCTTCCCTATAATGGTGACTGCATGGTCTGTGCTACACATTTTTTAGTCACGGAACTGTACGATAAAGTTGATTATTTTTTCAAGAGGCTGAAGATCCTCGAGGTCCAAATCCAGAACTGGAGTCTGAAGAGCAGGCCAAAGGGCGTGTGCTCGCACCAGGTCAGGGAGACAGGCTGCGCGGTAACCTCCACTAGAGAAGCGGCTTTCACATGTCCACACTTTTGTGCTGGTGATGAAACCCGGGCTTTGAATGTGCTAGGCAAGCAGCCCACCCTGCACTCTGCCCTCACCTACTTTTACTTTTTGAGACAGGCTCTCCCTAAGTTGCCCAGGTTGGCCTTGGACATGTGGCCCTCCAGAGAGATCACATCTGTGCTCAGCACCCAGAGAGCCCACAGGGGCTTGGGCCTGTGGAACCAGGAGTCTGCAGCAGAGCTGTGGGCCTCAGAAGAGGGGGTAGGTGTCAGGCGGCTCTGAAAGGAGCATGCAGCCTGCACTGCCTGCAGGTCAGCAGGAGGCTGAGCAAGACAGGGCCCTTTTTCTCCCCTGGTTCCTTCACACCCCCAGGTGCTTGTCACTTTCAATGTATTACTGTTCCTAACACCCAGAAAGAGCCAACTAGAAACTCTTAAGGAAGGTGGGGGAATGTGGTTGATGAGCTAATGTCCTAATTCAGAGACTTGGTGAGGAGCAGCTCAGTGGCACAGAGCTTGCTTAGCAGGTTCAAGACCCTGAATTCTCTCCTCAGTGTAAAATAAAAATACAAACCCTATAATAAAAAATGGGCAAATGACACAAACAATTCATAAAGAAATATATGTGGTTAATGAACATGCAAAATGTTTAATTTTGGGCTGGGGATATAGCTCAGTGGCACGAGTGCCTGCCTGGCAAGTGCAAGGTCCTCAGTTTAGATTCCTGGTACCAAAAAAAAGTTTAATTTCACTTCAGTTAACATTTTTTTTAGCTTATTGATTTGACAATGCCAGAGTTATATGGTGGAAAAACAGCCATACCCAGCTTAACCAGTAGGAAAGGCCAAGCAACATGCAGGTGCTTCCTCTGGTGTGTTCGCCTTCTCCTTCCCACCAAGGAGGATGCCACTGGCCAAGGAATGGTGGTGCACACCTGTCATCCCAGATGGTAGGGATGATGGTAAATTTGAGGCCAGTTTGGGAAATTTTATGAGGCTCTATCTTACAAAAAAATTATGGCAATCATTCCTTTCCATAACGTCATGCTGCCCAACAATATACCATCATATAGTTGGCTCAGTTTGCTGAGCCACTTTTCTATGAGAGTAGGTTAGATCATGTTCAGGATTTTTTTTTTAACTACAAATCATGCTGCAACACACTTATTCTGTCAATGTGTTTATATACAAGTGCTGTGCATGTACTGGTAATATACTGTCAACGGTGGGTAGATAGTGAAGATATATATTCCTGAAATTGTTAGGTCAAAGGGTATGTGCATCTTGAACTCATACTGTGGTGCAATCCTTCTGCCTCAGCCTTCCAAGTGCTGGTATTATAGACACACGCCACCATGCCTGGCCTGGTGTGTTCTATTTTATTTTATTTATTTATTTAATGGCTCCCAGACAGTGCAGACATGGTCACTTACCTTCAGATGCCCTAACTTCTGCTCTATCGTTTGACTATATTTTTAAAAATGTATTTATTATTGTTATTATTGGATCTTTTATGTCTGTGGTGCTGGGGATCAAACTCAGGGGCTTGTACATGCAAGGCAAGAGCTCTACCAGAGCCACATCCCCAGCCCCAGGCCTGATGTGTTTTAAAATGGATACAGTAGGGGCTGGGGATATAGCTCAGTGGAATAAGCGCTTGCCTAGCAAGCGCAGGGTCCTGAGTTCGATCCCCAGTACCACAAAAAAAAAAAAATGGATACAGTAAGTCCCCAATTTACAAACATTCTGGTTGAAAACTTTCACATGTACACTGTGAAGTTCACAGGTGTACTGGGTAAGACTTACTTTGTTGGAACATGAATTCAACTTATGAACATTCTCCAGAATGCTTCGTAAATCTGGGACTTCTGTATAAGTAATTTGTTTTGAAATCCATTGTTCAGATTATATCATAAAGTCACAATGCATTCAACATCCCATTCATAGATCCCATCCCTTTGGCATCTATGAACTATAGCTCTTCTTTTTCCCTTCCCTTTTTTTTTTTGATTTGTTTGTCTTTTTTGAACTATTTTTCCTTCCCCCCCCTTTTTTTTTTTTTTTTGATTTGTTTGTCTTTTTTGAGACAGGGTCCTGCTATGCAGTTTAGACTAGCCTTGAGCTCACTTTGTAGCTCAGGCTGGCCTCAAACTCACAACAATCCTCCTGCCTCAGCCTCCCGAGTGCTGGGATTATAGGTGTGCGCCACCATGCCTGGCCTTCCTTTCCCTTTTTAAAACTGGATCTTACTATATTGTCAGGCAAGCCTTGAGCTCACTGTTACCCAGGCTGGTCTCGAACTCACAACAGTCCTCCTGCCTCAGCCTCCCGAGTGCCTGGTTCTGATTATTTCCTTTAACAAACTAATACCTCAAAGCACCTTTGGGATTATCAAGAAAAGATCTCAGGCTGGGGATATAGCTCAGTGGAATAAGCGCTTGCCCAGCAAGCGCAGGGTCCTGAGTTCAATCCCCAGTACCGAAAAAAAAAAAAAAGATCTCATTCAGGGCTTTGTCCTCAGTTTCCTGCTTTGTGTGTGACAGGGTCTCACTTCTCACTATGTAGTTTAGGCTGGTCTTGAATTCATGGCAATCCTCCTGACTCAGCTTCCCAAGAGCTGGAGTTACAAACGTGTGCAACTATGCTGGGCTCTGTTTCCTCTTCGAAGAAAACTGCAGTAAGAAATTCCCATCTTCTGTCCTGCTCTGTCTTGGCCCCAAACTTGGGACCAACCCTGCTTGGATTTCCCTCCTTCGGGTGCTGCAGTTTAGCTGCCAACGCCTTAGTGTAGGTTTCTGTCCCTCTTTCCTTATCCTCCGGATCCAAGAGACCGCACTTCAGCATCAACTTTTTTTTTTTTTCCTATAAACCTTGCTATTCCCTTCTCCTGCCTTTTATCAGCTGCAAGAGGTGGCTTCCTACCTAGCCTCAGAGGCCAGGTGATGTTCTTTCAGACCTCCTGGGAGAACCGGTAACCTAAACGTCCCTGAACATCTGGCTCACAAGCAAAATTTAAATCCCAATTTAACGCCCTTTTGTAGCCACAGCAACCTCAAGCTATCCGCAGCATAGACAGCTTCCTGCTTTAGCACAGGCGCCTCCTGCACTTAAGAAGCCTTCCTCCACCAACCACCTAGATCCTGCCGGCTGCAACCCCTGCCTTACCTTGTCCCTTGTCCATTCCAACTTGTTTTTTGAGACAGGGTCTCGCTATGTATCCCAGGCTGGCCTCAAACTTAAGGCAATCCTCCTGCCTCAGCCTCCTGAGTGCTGTGAGTACAGCGTGCCTCACCATGCCTGGTCCCAGCCCCCTTTAAAAGTTGAGACAGAACTTCCGGGAAGATGGCGACCGGGTAGGCAGCAGAGAGAGAACCTCCCAGAGGATTACCACCCAAACAATCAAATATAGCAATATGAAGACAGAAATGAGGACTTCCGGGAAGAAGACAACCAGCCGAGAGAGCGAGTGCGGAGGGAAGAACGGCTTCAGCTCCTGAACCCGACAGAGAACGCGCTACTGGGACAAACTGCGCCAAACCTGGCAGCGCTCCGGGATCCCGCTCAGAACCCCACCCCGCAGCCAGCGATGCGCGAACTGGAGCAACAGCGACTGGCCGGCGGGATTTCTGAGTCGGGGAAAATCTCCATCCAGGGAAAAACATCTGAATGGCACTCCTATCTGCACGATCACAGGGTGAGTTAAGTGCGCGCTTTAACCAGTTTTTCCTGAATCGGGAAGAAGCTCAGCCCAGCGAGAGACATCAAAGCAGCTTTAAGGACTGCGGGATCTCCCGGGTGGGAAGACCTAGTTAGGCGCCCCAACGGGTTTTGTGAGGGGGGAAGGAGCTCCACCCAGGGAGGAACACCTGAGTGGCCTATCTGCAAGAATCCTGGGGTGGCGAGCTGTTTATTCGCCCCGGCCAGGTCTTGGGGTAGGGAGTAGAAGCGGAAATCTCAGCAGACAGCTTAAGGGACATTCTCCCAAAGAGAAGTAACCATTGGAGCAGGCTCTGCAGCAGACCTTTGCCTGCTGAACTGTCTGTGGAATTTATAGCTCCACAGTTTGAATCTGATACCCAAAAATGGGAAAACAGAGGAACAAAATGCAGTCTCAAAACTCAACCCCACCCAGAACAAGTTTTGAATGTGAAGATACAGGGGAACCAGGAAGCCTCATAACTTCAAGTTATGAAACGATTGCATCCGA